>JAATLQ010035209.1:0-13559 GCA_013421005.1 Heliconius erato x Heliconius himera
CGACCGCATCGTGGAGGTAACTATCAGAGTGTGCGAGCGAGACGGCATGTGTGCGTGAGTGAGAGCGGAGATAGGTGGATGCGGAGCAATGTGTTCAACAGAGCATCATCAAGATATGCTTCCACGAGCGCCGCCTGCAGTACATGGAGAGGGAGCAGATCGCGCAGTGGCACGCCGAGCGCCCCGGCGACCGCATCGTGGAGGTAACTATCAGAGTGTGCGAGCGAGACGGCATGTACGTGGATTTTTTAGCTTCACATTTTATTCCGCACATAGCAATGTAGGAGGAGGGTATCTATATATAACGATCATTTCATAATCAACATTTTAAAGTTGTTTTAGTTAATTTTTTCTATTTGTTTCAAAACAGGTAGATGTGCCGCTGTCCTACGGTCTAATAAGAGTAGAACAACCAGCATTCCTCAACGCTCTGCACGTGTATTGGGATCCTACTAAAGATGTTGGCGTTTATATCAAGGTAGGGGCTTCAAATACAGATATTTCATGAACTTTTGTTTTTTATTTAGACTAACACTGTATGCCGCATGTAAAAGAGTAGGCCGAGGTAACGTAGTGTTGAGTCCCTCCGATCTCTACGCAACGCTTCATTCCCGATACCTTTGTGTTGAGTGGCCTTACTAAACGTCGCGCTTTAGCTTTGATGCTAGACCGAAGAAATCAGAATAATAATTCATTCCCTCGATTCGTGGGGATCGAACCTACAACCGTGGCGTTACAGCCACACCCTTGTGCTCCTGCACCACGAGCGCAAAAAAAGAAATATATATAAATATTCATATTCGCAAAGTTGATTCGGCTAATGTTTTGTGAATATAAACATCAGAAAAAAAAGCTTTTGAAATGTTATTTAGGAAAAAAAAGTATTAAAAATCTTATATTAATAATTATCTTTTATTAATCATTATAACAAAAAGTCATTTAATCTAATTATCAGATTATCAGCGTTTAATTTTCTTTATTATTTGGTATTATTTACGTTTACTTTAGAAAATAAATTTTAAAATTCAAATTTATATATTTTTTTCTAACGAATGTCAAGTGAAAATAAAATGTAGAATATTTTTATTCGCATTATATTAATAAGTGTATATCATGACTTAGGAAAGAAAAAATATCTTTTTTTTTATCATTTTGATTTGTACATTTTTAGAAAACATATATTTTTTTTACGGGATAAAAACTGCGGTTTTTGAACCCGCGCCTCTTGTTTACCGTCTGCGAGCTGTGACCACTAAACCATACGTTTTCATCGCACAATGTCAACATTGTATGTTTTTTGTTGTTCTAGGTAAACTGTATATCAACAGAGTTCACAGCTAAAAAGCACGGCGGTGAGAAGGGAGTGCCGTTCCGTATACAAGTGGAGACATATCTCGCTACCGACGACCATAATAGACTACACGCGGCCGCTTGTCAGATCAAGGTTGGTGGGGATTTCATTTTTTTTAAATAATCTTGAAATTTTTTTTGTACATTTTAATAAAAAAAACAGTTTTTTTTATTTTTTACCATTTAGCATTGGCATTGGTCCGTTCGGAAATGGAATGGATTGACTTCTCAATATTTTTTCACTCTATCTAATAGGCAAAATGCTTTTTTATACCTTTTACATTTTTAAATATTTTTTTAGCTTCTCACTGTATACTGAATCTGGGAACCTAGTGTTAACGCATTGCGTTTGCGCTCAATTTTCGAAACATTGATTGTGGAATAGCGGGACTCAGCGTCACGCATTGTCTAGTCCAGAGCGAGGAAATTAAAATATTCAATATTTAATTTCCTTGAGCAGGAATCGAACCGACAACCGTCACGTCGATACAGACCACATCTCTTTTCCCACAGGTGTTCAAACTAAAAGGCGCGGACCGTAAACACAAGCAGGACAGGGAGAAGGTGCTCCGCCGCCCCCGCACTGACCTGGAGAAGTACCAGCCCGGCTGCGACGCGACCGTGCTGACCACTGTGAGATTGTTATTTAACTTTATACTTGTATTTATTATGTTTTACTTTTATAATTTCTTCTTTATTTTTTGTTTAAATTTATTTTCCCGTTTTTTAGGGTTCGTTTAAAGCGTAAAACCGGAGTCAATATAATAGTTAGTCAGTTACAATATTCTCACTCATGTTTTAATTATGATGCCGCTATAACAGCAAATGCTACAAAACGAAATGAACGAAAAGGAAAGAAAGTACTTATTTAGAAAACGTATAAAATTTTAACGTAGTGGGCACTAGTGGGAGGCGCGGGTTCGTGTCCCGCTACGTTTAAATTTTTATACGTTTTCTAAATAAGAAATTTTAATTTAATTCTATAAATAATATAATAACCTATGTTTCTTTGTTCACAGTTATCAAACGACGCTCTAATGCCACCACCGTCCCTCGTCACCACTTCACCGCCATATTCACCGGAAATGTGGTAAGTTTTAAGATTTATTTTATCTTTTTTTCTTTTAATAATAGTGACTTACAATACGGTCGACGAACCTTGGCTGGCCTGAATTTAAGCTTTCTGAACGTTTGTGCATTATTCACTCGGGTGGAAAATAGTCAAATTAAAAAAATATATAAAATCAAAACTGCGCTATCATCTACAGCTAACTTCAGGGCGGCCACGACTCGTTGACTGTGCCGTACTCGATGTTCCCGCCGGTAGACAAGATTTTATTTATTTTTTTACCTTGAATTTTGCAAAGTACGCAAAGAGAAGTTCTGGATGTTCTCTGAAGTTCTCCACATTCTGATTTTCTTTTCATTAGATTTTTGCAAAAATATAGTCGAAAACTAAACATAATGAACTCTAACACACAAATATAAAAAAAAAACTATACATATAATAAAATTGTAACTGATCGCTTTCTGTACATGCGAGATATAAAAAAATCTAATGATGAATATTATAAATATATTAGGAAATATCTCTAGATACGCTTATGATCACAATATGTTACTGTAGGACTGTCCGTGTTATGACCCACTAAATATTAAGGTGTTATATCCACCAAACGTGTTATTATATATCGAAGGTACGCGTATTTTAAGTGTATATATACGGTGTTATAAGGGTCACTCGTGCTCCATCAAGAGCCCCATCACAAGCTCTGAAACACAGTTGAATGCGACGCTAAGCGTCATTCACTATGATTTAGTTACTTATACTATATTATTTATACTTTAGTCGAGTAACATTTAACAATAACAAAAAATAATTTCTCTACAACTACACCCTATTCAGGGAACCGCGAGATAAAAGGTACATAAACCAGAAAAAGGGTTACTTTTTAGGAACACTACTAATGGAGTTAATATGCTTTAGAAAAATAACTACAGAAGTACATAACAATGTTTTGTAGAACTTATGTAACCCTTTAAGACTTATAAGAAATTGAATATCATAAATGACTTAAATAATTACTTATTAAATAGTTGACATGTAAAAAGAAAAGGATTTTATTCTCAAACTCGAATATATTTCAATATAAATAAATTGTAGAGTAAAAAATATTTATTGTATATTTCCATATAATTATAACCGTTTATTTAATTGAAAGTTACAAATATGAATAAAGTTTATTTAAAATAATAAACAAATCGTTTTTTTCTAAATATTAGACTACTTGCAACCTTTTTTTTTTGATCATGGAGTCAGGTTATCAGACAAAACATGTATACAAAACACACCAAAATAACATATGTGGGAAACTGTGTGCTTCAAGAAAAAAATATTAGTAATAAAAAAGCAAAATAAGTTTTCGAAACTTTGCTTTCTTTGTTTACATTTCTCAAGTCACAAGCTCAAATGAATACATTATATGAGTGCAGGTTAAAACACCGATATCCAATATCGATTGTCTGTTAATCGATATTTATATAATCTCGTCAGTTATTTGTTGATTTGTTATCATATAAAATTATATTTTATATATCATTAGTGTGCCTGGATTAAATGTGTGGCACATTTTATTATCCATGTTTAGATTTTATAAGTAACTAGAGGGCGCGCGCGGCTTCGCCCGCTTATTAGGAGTGAATTCTAAAAAAACCACGAAACACGTGTTCAATAAAATATTTTTAACAGTCTGAATTTAAATTTTTATAAAAATCGGTGGCAATTTAAAGATTTTTCCATATAAACTTTCAACCACTTATTTGAACCCTTAGGGGTGATTTCTTAAAAACCATGAAATACGTGTTCAATGAAATATTTGTAAAATCAGGATCACTATGAATACTAAAGTTATACTTATTTTTATTTAAACTAGGTTAAAGACAATGTAATTAAATTACATAATATAAAGTTATATTAATGATAACAAGAATTATCATTCTTCATCAATCACTTATGTTAGTCTCTCGTCTAAGCCTGGCCGCACACGTACAATAATATTGTCAATGCATGTATGTGGCCAATTTTCAATTTTATCGTAGATTTCTAAAAAATCTGTTTTCTTTTAATTATTTGTGGTAAATATAATTTCATATTAACTATTATTAATATGTGAAGTTAATAAATAAATTGCATATTATTGTTTGTATGAAATTTTTAGCGACATCTATTTACGTTAATTGAAATATTCAATTCCAAAGCGACCTCTGGACTGCTTTACGAACTTAGGCAAATATAATGCTACAAATTAAAAATATATATATAATGGTCTAAAAAGTCTCCATATTCCATATACTTTTTAATTTAATAATATTATAATATACGTCAAAAGTTTCTACTTTCGATGCGCTAGTTTGACTCATACCAATCTTCTAAAACATTCTTCTCAACTCGTTAAGGCGACTATACAACAGATATGAAATTAAAAAAAAAACGAAAAATATATATTTTAAAATAAAAGATATATTTGACCAAATGAAAGTACCCACACAATAACCACAGCTTTTATTTAAATCCTTCTCAATTTATGCATTACAACATTATTAGAATTAACCACAAATTATATTAAATTATATATTCAAATTTGAAAAATAAAAATAAACCTTTTAGTGCTGTCAATTTATGTCGATATTTTATTTGTGTATATTTTTTTTTGTTTAGCAACATTTTTTAATAAAAACATTTATGTTCTCAATAGTCGTTATTGAGTTTATAATAATAATATATGTATTTTTAATTTAATAAATATTCCATCACATCATAATATAAAATAACGCTTTTATACCTAAAATAATAACAGAACAAAATTTGACTTGATATGTGATTAATTATTTTTATTTACTGTAAAATATATATTATGTGCATTTTCTGTCTCTTTTTTATATAATATAGTTCGTGTTAGTAGCTCCTTACTTGTACTGGTGCATCCAATCAGTATGATTATTTATTCGACTTTGCCTTTAAAATTCTCTAGAAAACAGGCTATCAAATTACATATTCTAATAATATCTTGTGAAATAATTAAACACAGTTTAAAATCCTACTTATCATTCTCAATTTGCATCTGTCCGCGTCTCTGTTGTAAATTACACTAAATTGCACAAATTGGACGTCATGTGAGACGTGATTGGTAATTTAATGGGTGTTGTTTTACTCTTAACCTTGTCCACAAAAATCTTTATGGAAGATAAATCTAACTGTATTGTACTGCTAATTACTTTTCTGTTCTGTAGTAAATTATTTGGCAAAATTCTAAACGTTTCAAATATTTCAAATTTTCTTATCATTAACGCAACTCTATAATTTTTACTTTTTAATTTTAATGATTCTTTTAATGGTTCCTATTATATAATTAATAAGTTAAAATACTTATAGTTTATACAGAAAATTTCACTCAAAAATAATATACAACAATATATACAATAATATGCAACAAATAACGACGTAGCAAAATAATAATACAACTGATAACACTACAATTATCTTTCTAATACCAAGCATTTTAGCTGTCACGTAATTTCTTTGGCTAGTTAACGGTCTATAATATAGAGCATTAAATTGCACCAATTTAGCGTCATTTGTGAGGGCAGGGCAGCACGAGTAATTTATACGGTCACGTCTCAAAAGCCGTCTACATTTGCACCGAAGAAGCTTCTAGAAATTGTTTTATACTACTTCTAATAGGAACCTGTTTTACGTATATATGAATTTTGAGAAACATTCGTCAATATTATAATTTAAATAATAAATATTATATAAGCAAAAGCTTATTGATTTAATTTTGGTATAATATAAATAGATCGTGGCATATTTTCACTAGCATCACGTCATTAATAAAGATCAATTCCCTTTCAATTTGAACCAGTGAAGCAATTGACACACATGTGATAAGGCGGCTTCTAACCAGATATTATACGTTTACATAGCAAATTTAATATCTACATATTTGTTAGTTTAACTGTGTAAATTTGTTTTGCTGCTGTAATTGAAATATGTATATGATAATGTAGAATTTTAGATTTAAAATAAAAAAATATGTATAAAAACAAAAACCCGGACTGCATAAAACTAAAAAGAAAATAAACAAGCCCAATAGTTAATTAGGATTAACAGTCGGGATTTATTTTTCACTTCTTTTTTAGGATTTAATATGGTAATGATATCATGATATACCTTTTTGAAATTCTCGTATTGAGTTCTTGAATTTGATACTCATATTGTGGTATTCGAAACTAAAAATTTTTCATTAAGTCCAATGGAGTCCCACAGCCGCCATGATTGTTTTTTTTAACGTCACCTTTCTAAGAACACTTGGGCTCCTAATATGAATCTAACGATACCTCAATTATGTAAATCCGTTCAGCGGTTTTGGAGATAATGAGGTAATAAAGAATATTACATACATACATACAAGATACGCGCGAAAAACATAACCCTTCCTTAGCAGTCAGGAAAAAAGCAAACTTTCTATTGAATTGACTGTGTCATCATATTTGATTCCCATTTATGTATATGTGTACAGGTGTGCTTGAGCAACAAATTACACTCTGTCTGTTTACTAGAATTAAGTAATTATCCTAGAACTTAAATTATTTTTGAAATTTAATAATTTGTGCTATTTAATTGCACATGTAAACAATTAAGAATAAATTCATCAGCTTCACGCTGTGTTCCGCACATAGGCTAGGCAGAAGGAATCCAGTGTTAGGACACTCCGTTCCCCAGTTTCCGCTGAATTCTGGAGGCATTGCGTTTAAGTGGTGGAAGTTAACGCCGCGCTTTGCTTCGACACCAGAGCAAAGAAATGGAAATATAAATTTTAATAAATATTTCATCTCATCGAGTGGGGATCGAACCCACAACCAGTCGATTTTACAGTCACACTTTGTGCCCCTGCGCCACGAATGGCTACAAAACATAACACATATTTTGAATATTTCATTGCAAATTGTCACGCCCCTTCTCTGGCCCTGCGACATATGTATGAACATAAATTAACATACAGTTGCTCAATTGAGCCCTTGTTATTCAATTGGCATGTTTATCTCTGGTATTTTTA
The DNA here is from genome assembly GCA_013421005.1 of Heliconius erato x Heliconius himera. NCBI lineage: Eukaryota > Metazoa > Arthropoda > Insecta > Lepidoptera > Nymphalidae > Heliconius > Heliconius erato x Heliconius himera. The sequence continues at coordinate 7,467 of JAATLQ010035209.1, forward strand.
GCCTGTCGTTGTATATACTCTTTCGTAAACCAATAAACCATGTTTTTTTTTTATTAAAAAAGTTGAAGTTGTGCCTTGTATCTTTATTTGTGAATGTACCTTTGCAGATTAATAAATGTTAGTTAAAAAAAAACTATTTTAAATGAATTTAAATATATGTCCAAATTTTTCTAAGACTGAAGAAGAAAAGTACATACAGTGTTTTAGTTTGTTTAAGTGAATAATATATATTGTAATTTTAAACTTCTCAACTACAAACAATTTTAAAACCGTTATTTATAAATAAACGACTTGCTTCGTTCCCATTTCCACAAATTGCGCCACTGCTATATTTAGAACCGCTATTTCATACTTCCGTTGTGGATTCAAACCTGTTTGCAGCGGTTTACTAGTAAATTTTGCGGATACTTTTGCGGACAGCTTACGATGTCTTATTATTTCTCGTAAATCGTACTTCATGTACATCTTATATTGTAATTTTTTTTATATATTATATGTATACAGAGTGTTTTTTCCACACCACTTTAAATGAATGCACGGTCTTAACTACACTGTAAAAGTCTTATATAGTTAAAACTAAAGAGATTTTGCTAAAAATAAAAAAGGATTTTTTTCAAACAAAATAAATAATATTCTGTTCTTGTTCTGGTATGTTTTTTGAGAATGAAAAGCGGCAGATCGGCAACGTTTAGTACCATTTTTGTAGTAGTAAGTGTTTATGTTATTGATTATTCGTAACTGCACCACACGTAATACAGTATAGATAAAAAATATTAAATAAAAATATTTTTTTTAAGTCTAAGCTGTTGAGAAATCTTTTCTTGATTATTACTTTTAAGTATGGGTTTGAAATATTTCACTCTATATGCTGCTTCCATAAAAGAAGCGCAGGCGCTTCTATCCCATATACAAAGCATTATGGTAATAAATAAATATCATTTGCTTATGCTTAAATAGGCTTAAGCTTTGTGTAATCTAGTATTTTCTAACTTAATTACATACATAACTAAGAGTGTTGTTACCTATTCACGGTAACTAACCTTTATCTAGCATCCATAGCAGGTCGTTGACTTACTATAATAGTAAATGTATACTGTGCACTGAATTTTTACCAGATTTTTAGTCAATGCTGTAAAAATAAGGAAATTAATAAAATAATTATAATAATCAGCTTCACGCTGTATCCCGCTTACAGCAGGGTAGGCAGAGGGAACCTAGTGTTAAGACACTCCGTTCCCCACTTTCTGTTGAATTCTGGAGGCATTGCGTATTGAGTGGCAGAACTTAACGCCGCGCTTGTTCTTGACACCAGAGCGAAGAAATGGAAATATACATTTAAGTAAATATTTCATCTCCTCCAGTGGGGATCGAACCCACAACCAGTTGGTTATACGGTCACACTTCGTGCCGCTGCGCCGCGACTGCGCGCCTCAAAAATAATTATCTTCGTCCTAAAATTGAATAATAAATCTAATAAACGCGAACAATGGACAAAAAAATATCGGAAAACGATGGTTCGATTTCATAATTAATTGCACTATTCAGTTATTTTTAATAAGATACAACCAAGTGTACCTTTAAAATTGAATTGTTTGCTTAACCAGCATTATCCACATTGCTTTAGTGTTTCACCGTTTTAAAATTATATTCTTGCCACTTATATTTGTATAAAGTGAAAATCATAAAAAAAAAACTACATACACGAATGACATCATTAATTGCCTACAGAGTTGCATTAAACAAGATGCAAGCAATATAAAATACAGTTAAAATCGAATAGTGACTGTAACCGGCAAGAACCACATCGCTTCAGTGTTCACCCCGTTGAAATCACATGCTCGTTAATTCGTTCTTGACACAAGTGCTTCCAATTACTGCTATAGGTCGAAAGGTGTGGAATAAGGGGTTCTAATTGCGTGATGATATTATAATGATATTTATCTTCTCTGACTCCAACAAATTAACATTGTTAACTCTTGAAGATATAATGCAAATTTTTCAAAATACATATGTCCGATATAAAATATCTATTTTCATTTGCAGGCTATTAAATTATTACTAAACAATATTTTGTACACAAAACGAGAATTGAAGTCAAAACAATTTTCGACAAGTAGTTTTTCATTTAAAAAACTCATTTATTGCTATAATATTATCATGATTTTATTCCTAAGATAGTAAATTAAGTTATTATGTATATATACAAAGTATATGTATTTTATACAAAGTATGATTTATTAAAATAATTACATTTAAAGTGTTTGATAAAATGAACAAAAACAATTGACATTAATAGGTGATTATATGGAGTACGTCACGCTTTAACAAGTACTACATTACTATTAAGTATTACATATGTGACATTACAAGTAAATAGAGTAGCTACGGTTACATTGTAACGTTGTGTAAGGTCGCGTATTTGCTATAAAGTGATCTCAATGTAGTGATGTAAGATAATATCCACCCGGCAAGAAACAACCGTTAAATTCGAACAAAGCGAGAACCGGATCACATCAGTTAGCTACAAATTGAAGTACAATTGACCAAAACTGCATTGGAGCTATTATTATATCCGCTTCGGTGCCGATACATCTAACTCTAGTCAATAATATAATAGCAAACCGCTTTGTTCTTAAAATGTCACTCTCCAAACCAAACAATCCAACAATATAATTTAATATCGCTCGTATTAATAAACGTAGAATCATAAAATGTCAAAGCCTTTAAAACAAAAGTTTTATCGACAAATAACATCACTAGCAACGTCATGACGTAGTGCAGTACACTACCGCGAGCCGGCCGCGGCCCACTAAAACCGAATAGAACTGGATCGTAACCAATCAACGCGCGCGCATCACTAGCGACCAATCAGCGGCCATCACGCTCAGTCACTGGCTTTCCTTCACCCGTACCATACTCCATTGTTTCTGTTTATAACTCATTATTTACCGCTGATAAAACATAAATTTTGTAGCTCCGTTTAACCGGTGATATCTTGTATTCGCTTATATTTTAGTTATTGCGACATTTCGGCTGCGAATAGTCTAGAAATGTTGGACAAGTGAATTATTTTGACACTATTATTACTAGATTAAAGTTTCGTTGTTAAACAAAAGTTGCCCAATGGTGTCTGTGGCGTGTGTATCTAAAGCTATGTTGGTTGGATGTGGTTGTGGACGTAGTTACCGTTCAGCATCAGGCGCTTTCCTCTCCTCTAACCTGACGAGACAGGACTATAGCTGACAGGAGTATGCTCGTGCTCGAGCAGAGACTTAGTGCGAGGCAGGTGGGCGGTGTGGTCCTGCGAGCTCGTCTACTCCATAGTGTGGAGGCCCAGGGCTGGCGGATGAGGTTCTCCCTACTGAAGACTGAGGTGGAAATTGATGCGGATCCTGAAACATACAGGGAACTGGCCGCCAGACTGAGGAGAGCTAATGTGGTTGTTAGGCGTGGACGGTCGAGATTGAAGTAAATATTAGTTTATTATTTTAATAAAATACCAAATATAACATTGCAATTATATTTAAAAACAAACAACAATTAAAAGCTATAATATCTATAAAAGGAACCCTATCATTATATTTGCAATTTTTTGTCCTAAAAACATTATTTACTTACAGCCCGTTAATAATAATAAATAAATATCATGCATTTTCCTAATATGTGTACTAATATTATAAAGTTAAAGAGTTTGGTTTCACACAATCATTTTAGATAGCAAATGTTTGAGTTATTTGTTTCTTGTTGGATAGTTTGTTTCTCAAGGAACTTTATAATTATTTCTACCTTACCTACTTGAGGCTATATGTGGCAGAAGGGCACAAGCTTGTGACTGTAAACATGACAGATTGTATATTTATGCCCAGTTAAGCGAATGAAATATTTAATATTTTCATTCCTGTGCTCTGGTAACTACATAGAGTGCCTTTAAAGTTCTGTAAAGCAACATACAATGACTCCAGAAATTGGAAAGTGGGAAAACAGAATTGTCTTAACACTAGATTAGCCCTGCCTACCTTTCTATGTCTAGGATACAGTGTGAATTTAAAAAATTGTAACTCACTGTGTTTGCGATCAAAGTATATTTGGATGCTTAGAATCGGGTATACTTGCAATTCATATTTTATTTTATAAACATCATACTTTCTTGCTATAACTAACTATATAATTGTTACAACTGCCATGTTACATAATATAAAATGCTCAAGGCTTATCCTATAATGGAATTAGATGAATCCAATAACCTTTTGCATACTTGTTTATTTTGTTGATATAGTAACTCTTAGCATTATTCTTATAATTTAAAATTGTATCACCCTAATGTTAATATAATTGGGGATGACAGTGGAGAATGGAGATTCTCCACTGTCATCCCCAATTTGATGGCTTGTTTAGTTAAAGAACTGAATGCGCAATATAAATCATTTACAACAGTAGAGAAATACAAATACTTTATTCTATGAGTTATAGTTAGACCCTAGGGATGAAGCGTGAAGTTAGTATAGTATAATTAGACCCATAACCATCATGATTTATTTATTTAAATATTTTTGGAATTGACTTTAATGCTGTTGATCTGGACTAGTTGTGATAGCATCACTGGGCGGGGAGGGGTGAGTGTAGTTCACCCCTGAAGAAAAATTACGATCTTTGATCGACACTCATGAAGTGATAGCAATTGCAGGGGTAACCTTCATGATTGCAGCCAGATGCTATCCCCCTGTGACCCAAAACTCCCAAATATGTTTTTATATGAACAGACATAACTTGTCGAGTTTGGGTGTTGCAATAGAAATACTCGTAAAATGTATAAGTACTAGGTTTCCCTACGCTTACACCGCTATATGTTGCATACGGTGTGAAGCTATTAAAAAATATACTTATAACATTAATAAACTGAGGTAAAGTAAGATTTCTTCAGAAAATACAACAATAACAACATTGTTAATATTACCTCACATTTTTTGGTTTTGATGTAACCCACCATTGCTGTTGCAGTGAGAAAGTCATGTGTTGTACATAAATATATATAATAGGCTCTTACATTTGACAACAAACGCAAAGTGAAGGTAAAAAATCTAGTCTTTAGGATAATTTTCATACTAATCTAATCTTTAAGTAGGCAGGACTATGATAATAATAACTGATTCATACAATAATATTGCACTCTCGCAATAACAAAACAAATCTTGATTTTAAATGTCTTTTCATAGGTCACTTCTTTATAAAATCTAAAATTTTAATAATTAAAACATATTAAAAATGAAATAATACATTATATGTGAACTAAAGTTATATTTTTTATAACCATTTTAAAAGTCTACTATTGAAGAAGATAGTTTTTAATGCAACTCAAGTACAATTGCGATGAGATAGTGTATTGGCGGAATGAGCTTAAGTGAATGATTATACATAAATGCAGCATATTAAATGATAAATACTGAATACTTTGAAGGTTGTCCCCTTATTCTTAATTATTGATTTATTATATTTTTCTAATTAACTTTACGCTGTATCCCGCATATAGCAGGTTAGGCAGAGGAAACATAGTGTTAAAACACTCTGTTCCCCTGCTTTCTGCCTAATTTTCGGGATAAGGCGTGTCGAGTGGCGCAACTCCTGGCTGCGCTCTGACTTGTTATCAGAGCGAGGAAATAATTTATAACTCCTATTAGGAATGGGACCCACAACCGTCGCGTTTACAGTTAAATAGATGTTGTGCCACTGCGCCACGACGGCCTCGTGATATTTTATCTATACTTATAATAAAAATTGTAACTGTTAGGTGTCTGTACATGGGATATAATATTATGATAAAAACAACTATTGGAGACAAATATATGACTATGTAATTGAACCCAAAACAATGCTTTTAATTTTTTTTTTGTTTGTGCACGCTAATTTCAGTTTTCACAATTGTATTTTGGCAAACTTCCCTTAACATTTAGCGTTTGCTTTATTTTAATCGGCCTATAAATAAAAGAGTTATGTCAATATTCTAACTATTGACAAAACCTAGGGATCTAGTGTTAGCACGATCCGTTCCCTACTTTCCGCTGAATTCTGGAGGCATTGCGTGTTGAATAGTGGAAC
>JAATLQ010035209.1:13659-27457 GCA_013421005.1 Heliconius erato x Heliconius himera
ATAGTATCGATACTATCGATAGTATCGATGTCTTTCTGATTTGGAGATACGATACTATCGATAATATCGATAGCATTGCATTTGTCCGATAGTATTGTACCCTTTTGAACTATCGATATTTTCGATACTATCTCTTTAATCGATACTATCGATTTTAATATCGATAGTCCTTCTATCGGACTACTATCGATAGAATATCGAATTCCGATCGATAGTCCACTATCGATCGGCAACACTAAGTTCCACTATTCAACACGCAATGCCTCCAGAATTCAGCGGAAAGTAGGGAACGGATCGTGCTAACACTAGATCCCTAGGTTTTGTCAATAGTTAGAATATTGACATAACTCTTTTATTTATAGGCCGATTAAAATAAAGCAAACGCTAAATGTTAAGGGAAGTTTGCCAAAATACAATTGTGAAAACTGAAATTAGCGTGCACAAACAAAAAAAAAATTAAAAGCATTGTTTTGGGTTCAATTACATAGTCATATATTTGTCTCCAATAGTTGTTTTTATCATAATATTATATCCCATGTACAGACACCTAACAGTTACAATTTTTATTATAAGTATAGATAAAATATCACGAGGCCGTCGTGGCGCAGTGGCACAACATCTATTTAACTGTAAACGCGACGGTTGTGGGTCCCATTCCTAATAGGAGTTATAAATTATTTCCTCGCTCTGATAACAAGTCAGAGCGCAGCCAGGAGTTGCGCCACTCGACACGCCTTATCCCGAAAATTAGGCAGAAAGCAGGGGAACAGAGTGTTTTAACACTATGTTTCCTCTGCCTAACCTGCTATATGCGGGATACAGCGTAAAGTTAATTAGAAAAATATAATAAATCAATAATTAAGAATAAGGGGACAACCTTCAAAGTATTCAGTATTTATCATTTAATATGCTGCATTTATGTATAATCATTCACTTAAGCTCATTCCGCCAATACACTATCTCATCGCAATTGTACTTGAGTTGCATTAAAAACTATCTTCTTCAATAGTAGACTTTTAAAATGGTTATAAAAAATATAACTTTAGTTCACATATAATGTATTATTTCATTTTTAATATGTTTTAATTATTAAAATTTTAGATTTTATAAAGAAGTGACCTATGAAAAGACATTTAAAATCAAGATTTGTTTTGTTATTGCGAGAGTGCAATATTATTGTATGAATCAGTTATTATTATCATAGTCCTGCCTACTTAAAGATTAGATTAGTATGAAAATTATCCTAAAGACTAGATTTTTTACCTTCACTTTGCGTTTGTTGTCAAATGTAAGAGCCTATTATATATATTTATGTACAACACATGACTTTCTCACTGCAACAGCAATGGTGGGTTACATCAAAACCAAAAAATGTGAGGTAATATTAACAATGTTGTTATTGTTGTATTTTCTGAAGAAATCTTACTTTACCTCAGTTTATTAATGTTATAAGTATATTTTTTAATAGCTTCACACCGTATGCAACATATAGCGGTGTAAGCGTAGGGAAACCTAGTACTTATACATTTTACGAGTATTTCTATTGCAACACCCAAACTCGACAAGTTATGTCTGTTCATATAAAAACATATTTGGGAGTTTTGGGTCACAGGGGGATAGCATCTGGCTGCAATCATGAAGGTTACCCCTGCAATTGCTATCACTTCATGAGTGTCGATCAAAGATCGTAATTTTTCTTCAGGGGTGAACTACACTCACCCCTCCCCGCCCAGTGATGCTATCACAACTAGTCCAGATCAACAGCATTAAAGTCAATTCCAAAAATATTTAAATAAATAAATCATGATGGTTATGGGTCTAATTATACTATACTAACTTCACGCTTCATCCCTAGGGTCTAACTATAACTCATAGAATAAAGTATTTGTATTTCTCTACTGTTGTAAATGATTTATATTGCGCATTCAGTTCTTTAACTAAACAAGCCATCAAATTGGGGATGACAGTGGAGAATCTCCATTCTCCACTGTCATCCCCAATTATATTAACATTAGGGTGATACAATTTTAAATTATAAGAATAATGCTAAGAGTTACTATATCAACAAAATAAACAAGTATGCAAAAGGTTATTGGATTCATCTAATTCCATTATAGGATAAGCCTTGAGCATTTTATATTATGTAACATGGCAGTTGTAACAATTATATAGTTAGTTATAGCAAGAAAGTATGATGTTTATAAAATAAAATATGAATTGCAAGTATACCCGATTCTAAGCATCCAAATATACTTTGATCGCAAACACAGTGAGTTACAATTTTTTAAATTCACACTGTATCCTAGACATAGAAAGGTAGGCAGGGCTAATCTAGTGTTAAGACAATTCTGTTTTCCCACTTTCCAATTTCTGGAGTCATTGTATGTTGCTTTACAGAACTTTAAAGGCACTCTATGTAGTTACCAGAGCACAGGAATGAAAATATTAAATATTTCATTCGCTTAACTGGGCATAAATATACAATCTGTCATGTTTACAGTCACAAGCTTGTGCCCTTCTGCCACATATAGCCTCAAGTAGGTAAGGTAGAAATAATTATAAAGTTCCTTGAGAAACAAACTATCCAACAAGAAACAAATAACTCAAACATTTGCTATCTAAAATGATTGTGTGAAACCAAACTCTTTAACTTTATAATATTAGTACACATATTAGGAAAATGCATGATATTTATTTATTATTATTAACGGGCTGTAAGTAAATAATGTTTTTAGGACAAAAAATTGCAAATATAATGATAGGGTTCCTTTTATAGATATTATAGCTTTTAATTGTTGTTTGTTTTTAAATATAATTGCAATGTTATATTTGGTATTTTATTAAAATAATAAACTAATATTTACTTCAATCTCGACCGTCCACGCCTAACAACCACATTAGCTCTCCTCAGTCTGGCGGCCAGTTCCCTGTATGTTTCAGGATCCGCATCAATTTCCACCTCAGTCTTCAGTAGGGAGAACCTCATCCGCCAGCCCTGGGCCTCCACACTATGGAGTAGACGAGCTCGCAGGACCACACCGCCCACCTGCCTCGCACTAAGTCTCTGCTCGAGCACGAGCATACTCCTGTCAGCTATAGTCCTGTCTCGTCAGGTTAGAGGAGAGGAAAGCGCCTGATGCTGAACGGTAACTACGTCCACAACCACATCCAACCAACATAGCTTTAGATACACACGCCACAGACACCATTGGGCAACTTTTGTTTAACAACGAAACTTTAATCTAGTAATAATAGTGTCAAAATAATTCACTTGTCCAACATTTCTAGACTATTCGCAGCCGAAATGTCGCAATAACTAAAATATAAGCGAATACAAGATATCACCGGTTAAACGGAGCTACAAAATTTATGTTTTATCAGCGGTAAATAATGAGTTATAAACAGAAACAATGGAGTATGGTACGGGTGAAGGAAAGCCAGTGACTGAGCGTGATGGCCGCTGATTGGTCGCTAGTGATGCGCGCGCGTTGATTGGTTACGATCCAGTTCTATTCGGTTTTAGTGGGCCGCGGCCGGCTCGCGGTAGTGTACTGCACTACGTCATGACGTTGCTAGTGATGTTATTTGTCGATAAAACTTTTGTTTTAAAGGCTTTGACATTTTATGATTCTACGTTTATTAATACGAGCGATATTAAATTATATTGTTGGATTGTTTGGTTTGGAGAGTGACATTTTAAGAACAAAGCGGTTTGCTATTATATTATTGACTAGAGTTAGATGTATCGGCACCGAAGCGGATATAATAATAGCTCCAATGCAGTTTTGGTCAATTGTACTTCAATTTGTAGCTAACTGATGTGATCCGGTTCTCGCTTTGTTCGAATTTAACGGTTGTTTCTTGCCGGGTGGATATTATCTTACATCACTACATTGAGATCACTTTATAGCAAATACGCGACCTTACACAACGTTACAATGTAACCGTAGCTACTCTATTTACTTGTAATGTCACATATGTAATACTTAATAGTAATGTAGTACTTGTTAAAGCGTGACGTACTCCATATAATCACCTATTAATGTCAATTGTTTTTGTTCATTTTATCAAACACTTTAAATGTAATTATTTTAATAAATCATACTTTGTATAAAATACATATACTTTGTATATATACATAATAACTTAATTTACTATCTTAGGAATAAAATCATGATAATATTATAGCAATAAATGAGTTTTTTAAATGAAAAACTACTTGTCGAAAATTGTTTTGACTTCAATTCTCGTTTTGTGTACAAAATATTGTTTAGTAATAATTTAATAGCCTGCAAATGAAAATAGATATTTTATATCGGACATATGTATTTTGAAAAATTTGCATTATATCTTCAAGAGTTAACAATGTTAATTTGTTGGAGTCAGAGAAGATAAATATCATTATAATATCATCACGCAATTAGAACCCCTTATTCCACACCTTTCGACCTATAGCAGTAATTGGAAGCACTTGTGTCAAGAACGAATTAACGAGCATGTGATTTCAACGGGGTGAACACTGAAGCGATGTGGTTCTTGCCGGTTACAGTCACTATTCGATTTTAACTGTATTTTATATTGCTTGCATCTTGTTTAATGCAACTCTGTAGGCAATTAATGATGTCATTCGTGTATGTAGTTTTTTTTTTATGATTTTCACTTTATACAAATATAAGTGGCAAGAATATAATTTTAAAACGGTGAAACACTAAAGCAATGTGGATAATGCTGGTTAAGCAAACAATTCAATTTTAAAGGTACACTTGGTTGTATCTTATTAAAAATAACTGAATAGTGCAATTAATTATGAAATCGAACCATCGTTTTCCGATATTTTTTTGTCCATTGTTCGCGTTTATTAGATTTATTATTCAATTTTAGGACGAAGATAATTATTTTTGAGGCGCGCAGTCGCGGCGCAGCGGCACGAAGTGTGACCGTATAACCAACTGGTTGTGGGTTCGATCCCCACTGGAGGAGATGAAATATTTACTTAAATGTATATTTCCATTTCTTCGCTCTGGTGTCAAGAACAAGCGCGGCGTTAAGTTCTGCCACTCAATACGCAATGCCTCCAGAATTCAACAGAAAGTGGGGAACGGAGTGTCTTAACACTAGGTTCCCTCTGCCTACCCTGCTGTAAGCGGGATACAGCGTGAAGCTGATTATTATAATTATTTTATTAATTTCCTTATTTTTACAGCATTGACTAAAAATCTGGTAAAAATTCAGTGCACAGTATACATTTACTATTATAGTAAGTCAACGACCTGCTATGGATGCTAGATAAAGGTTAGTTACCGTGAATAGGTAACAACACTCTTAGTTATGTATGTAATTAAGTTAGAAAATACTAGATTACACAAAGCTTAAGCCTATTTAAGCATAAGCAAATGATATTTATTTATTACCATAATGCTTTGTATATGGGATAGAAGCGCCTGCGCTTCTTTTATGGAAGCAGCATATAGAGTGAAATATTTCAAACCCATACTTAAAAGTAATAATCAAGAAAAGATTTCTCAACAGCTTAGACTTAAAAAAAATATTTTTATTTAATATTTTTTATCTATACTGTATTACGTGTGGTGCAGTTACGAATAATCAATAACATAAACACTTACTACTACAAAAATGGTACTAAACGTTGCCGATCTGCCGCTTTTCATTCTCAAAAAACATACCAGAACAAGAACAGAATATTATTTATTTTGTTTGAAAAAAATCCTTTTTTATTTTTAGCAAAATCTCTTTAGTTTTAACTATATAAGACTTTTACAGTGTAGTTAAGACCGTGCATTCATTTAAAGTGGTGTGGAAAAAACACTCTGTATACATATAATATATAAAAAAAATTACAATATAAGATGTACATGAAGTACGATTTACGAGAAATAATAAGACATCGTAAGCTGTCCGCAAAAGTATCCGCAAAATTTACTAGTAAACCGCTGCAAACAGGTTTGAATCCACAACGGAAGTATGAAATAGCGGTTCTAAATATAGCAGTGGCGCAATTTGTGGAAATGGGAACGAAGCAAGTCGTTTATTTATAAATAACGGTTTTAAAATTGTTTGTAGTTGAGAAGTTTAAAATTACAATATATATTATTCACTTAAACAAACTAAAACACTGTATGTACTTTTCTTCTTCAGTCTTAGAAAAATTTGGACATATATTTAAATTCATTTAAAATAGTTTTTTTTTAACTAACATTTATTAATCTGCAAAGGTACATTCACAAATAAAGATACAAGGCACAACTTCAACTTTTTTAATAAAAAAAAAACATGGTTTATTGGTTTACGAAAGAGTATATACAACGACAGGCTAAAAATACCAGAGATAAACATGCCAATTGAATAACAAGGGCTCAATTGAGCAACTGTATGTTAATTTATGTTCATACATATGTCGCAGGGCCAGAGAAGGGGCGTGACAATTTGCAATGAAATATTCAAAATATGTGTTATGTTTTGTAGCCATTCGTGGCGCAGGGGCACAAAGTGTGACTGTAAAATCGACTGGTTGTGGGTTCGATCCCCACTCGATGAGATGAAATATTTATTAAAATTTATATTTCCATTTCTTTGCTCTGGTGTCGAAGCAAAGCGCGGCGTTAACTTCCACCACTTAAACGCAATGCCTCCAGAATTCAGCGGAAACTGGGGAACGGAGTGTCCTAACACTGGATTCCTTCTGCCTAGCCTATGTGCGGAACACAGCGTGAAGCTGATGAATTTATTCTTAATTGTTTACATGTGCAATTAAATAGCACAAATTATTAAATTTCAAAAATAATTTAAGTTCTAGGATAATTACTTAATTCTAGTAAACAGACAGAGTGTAATTTGTTGCTCAAGCACACCTGTACACATATACATAAATGGGAATCAAATATGATGACACAGTCAATTCAATAGAAAGTTTGCTTTTTTCCTGACTGCTAAGGAAGGGTTATGTTTTTCGCGCGTATCTTGTATGTATGTATGTAATATTCTTTATTACCTCATTATCTCCAAAACCGCTGAACGGATTTACATAATTGAGGTATCGTTAGATTCATATTAGGAGCCCAAGTGTTCTTAGAAAGGTGACGTTAAAAAAAACAATCATGGCGGCTGTGGGACTCCATTGGACTTAATGAAAAATTTTTAGTTTCGAATACCACAATATGAGTATCAAATTCAAGAACTCAATACGAGAATTTCAAAAAGGTATATCATGATATCATTACCATATTAAATCCTAAAAAAGAAGTGAAAAATAAATCCCGACTGTTAATCCTAATTAACTATTGGGCTTGTTTATTTTCTTTTTAGTTTTATGCAGTCCGGGTTTTTGTTTTTATACATATTTTTTTATTTTAAATCTAAAATTCTACATTATCATATACATATTTCAATTACAGCAGCAAAACAAATTTACACAGTTAAACTAACAAATATGTAGATATTAAATTTGCTATGTAAACGTATAATATCTGGTTAGAAGCCGCCTTATCACATGTGTGTCAATTGCTTCACTGGTTCAAATTGAAAGGGAATTGATCTTTATTAATGACGTGATGCTAGTGAAAATATGCCACGATCTATTTATATTATACCAAAATTAAATCAATAAGCTTTTGCTTATATAATATTTATTATTTAAATTATAATATTGACGAATGTTTCTCAAAATTCATATATACGTAAAACAGGTTCCTATTAGAAGTAGTATAAAACAATTTCTAGAAGCTTCTTCGGTGCAAATGTAGACGGCTTTTGAGACGTGACCGTATAAATTACTCGTGCTGCCCTGCCCTCACAAATGACGCTAAATTGGTGCAATTTAATGCTCTATATTATAGACCGTTAACTAGCCAAAGAAATTACGTGACAGCTAAAATGCTTGGTATTAGAAAGATAATTGTAGTGTTATCAGTTGTATTATTATTTTGCTACGTCGTTATTTGTTGCATATTATTGTATATATTGTTGTATATTATTTTTGAGTGAAATTTTCTGTATAAACTATAAGTATTTTAACTTATTAATTATATAATAGGAACCATTAAAAGAATCATTAAAATTAAAAAGTAAAAATTATAGAGTTGCGTTAATGATAAGAAAATTTGAAATATTTGAAACGTTTAGAATTTTGCCAAATAATTTACTACAGAACAGAAAAGTAATTAGCAGTACAATACAGTTAGATTTATCTTCCATAAAGATTTTTGTGGACAAGGTTAAGAGTAAAACAACACCCATTAAATTACCAATCACGTCTCACATGACGTCCAATTTGTGCAATTTAGTGTAATTTACAACAGAGACGCGGACAGATGCAAATTGAGAATGATAAGTAGGATTTTAAACTGTGTTTAATTATTTCACAAGATATTATTAGAATATGTAATTTGATAGCCTGTTTTCTAGAGAATTTTAAAGGCAAAGTCGAATAAATAATCATACTGATTGGATGCACCAGTACAAGTAAGGAGCTACTAACACGAACTATATTATATAAAAAAGAGACAGAAAATGCACATAATATATATTTTACAGTAAATAAAAATAATTAATCACATATCAAGTCAAATTTTGTTCTGTTATTATTTTAGGTATAAAAGCGTTATTTTATATTATGATGTGATGGAATATTTATTAAATTAAAAATACATATATTATTATTATAAACTCAATAACGACTATTGAGAACATAAATGTTTTTATTAAAAAATGTTGCTAAACAAAAAAAAATATACACAAATAAAATATCGACATAAATTGACAGCACTAAAAGGTTTATTTTTATTTTTCAAATTTGAATATATAATTTAATATAATTTGTGGTTAATTCTAATAATGTTGTAATGCATAAATTGAGAAGGATTTAAATAAAAGCTGTGGTTATTGTGTGGGTACTTTCATTTGGTCAAATATATCTTTTATTTTAAAATATATATTTTTCGTTTTTTTTTTAATTTCATATCTGTTGTATAGTCGCCTTAACGAGTTGAGAAGAATGTTTTAGAAGATTGGTATGAGTCAAACTAGCGCATCGAAAGTAGAAACTTTTGACGTATATTATAATATTATTAAATTAAAAAGTATATGGAATATGGAGACTTTTTAGACCATTATATATATATTTTTAATTTGTAGCATTATATTTGCCTAAGTTCGTAAAGCAGTCCAGAGGTCGCTTTGGAATTGAATATTTCAATTAACGTAAATAGATGTCGCTAAAAATTTCATACAAACAATAATATGCAATTTATTTATTAACTTCACATATTAATAATAGTTAATATGAAATTATATTTACCACAAATAATTAAAAGAAAACAGATTTTTTAGAAATCTACGATAAAATTGAAAATTGGCCACATACATGCATTGACAATATTATTGTACGTGTGCGGCCAGGCTTAGACGAGAGACTAACATAAGTGATTGATGAAGAATGATAATTCTTGTTATCATTAATATAACTTTATATTATGTAATTTAATTACATTGTCTTTAACCTAGTTTAAATAAAAATAAGTATAACTTTAGTATTCATAGTGATCCTGATTTTACAAATATTTCATTGAACACGTATTTCATGGTTTTTAAGAAATCACCCCTAAGGGTTCAAATAAGTGGTTGAAAGTTTATATGGAAAAATCTTTAAATTGCCACCGATTTTTATAAAAATTTAAATTCAGACTGTTAAAAATATTTTATTGAACACGTGTTTCGTGGTTTTTTTAGAATTCACTCCTAATAAGCGGGCGAAGCCGCGCGCGCCCTCTAGTTACTTATAAAATCTAAACATGGATAATAAAATGTGCCACACATTTAATCCAGGCACACTAATGATATATAAAATATAATTTTATATGATAACAAATCAACAAATAACTGACGAGATTATATAAATATCGATTAACAGACAATCGATATTGGATATCGGTGTTTTAACCTGCACTCATATAATGTATTCATTTGAGCTTGTGACTTGAGAAATGTAAACAAAGAAAGCAAAGTTTCGAAAACTTATTTTGCTTTTTTATTACTAATATTTTTTTCTTGAAGCACACAGTTTCCCACATATGTTATTTTGGTGTGTTTTGTATACATGTTTTGTCTGATAACCTGACTCCATGATCAAAAAAAAAAGGTTGCAAGTAGTCTAATATTTAGAAAAAAACGATTTGTTTATTATTTTAAATAAACTTTATTCATATTTGTAACTTTCAATTAAATAAACGGTTATAATTATATGGAAATATACAATAAATATTTTTTACTCTACAATTTATTTATATTGAAATATATTCGAGTTTGAGAATAAAATCCTTTTCTTTTTACATGTCAACTATTTAATAAGTAATTATTTAAGTCATTTATGATATTCAATTTCTTATAAGTCTTAAAGGGTTACATAAGTTCTACAAAACATTGTTATGTACTTCTGTAGTTATTTTTCTAAAGCATATTAACTCCATTAGTAGTGTTCCTAAAAAGTAACCCTTTTTCTGGTTTATGTACCTTTTATCTCGCGGTTCCCTGAATAGGGTGTAGTTGTAGAGAAATTATTTTTTGTTATTGTTAAATGTTACTCGACTAAAGTATAAATAATATAGTATAAGTAACTAAATCATAGTGAATGACGCTTAGCGTCGCATTCAACTGTGTTTCAGAGCTTGTGATGGGGCTCTTGATGGAGCACGAGTGACCCTTATAACACCGTATATATACACTTAAAATACGCGTACCTTCGATATATAATAACACGTTTGGTGGATATAACACCTTAATATTTAGTGGGTCATAACACGGACAGTCCTACAGTAACATATTGTGATCATAAGCGTATCTAGAGATATTTCCTAATATATTTATAATATTCATCATTAGATTTTTTTATATCTCGCATGTACAGAAAGCGATCAGTTACAATTTTATTATATGTATAGTTTTTTTTTTATATTTGTGTGTTAGAGTTCATTATGTTTAGTTTTCGACTATATTTTTGCAAAAATCTAATGAAAAGAAAATCAGAATGTGGAGAACTTCAGAGAACATCCAGAACTTCTCTTTGCGTACTTTGCAAAATTCAAGGTAAAAAAATAAATAAAATCTTGTCTACCGGCGGGAACATCGAGTACGGCACAGTCAACGAGTCGTGGCCGCCCTGAAGTTAGCTGTAGATGATAGCGCAGTTTTGATTTTATATATTTTTTTAATTTGACTATTTTCCACCCGAGTGAATAATGCACAAACGTTCAGAA
The DNA here is from genome assembly GCA_013421005.1 of Heliconius erato x Heliconius himera. Taxonomy (NCBI): domain Eukaryota; kingdom Metazoa; phylum Arthropoda; class Insecta; order Lepidoptera; family Nymphalidae; genus Heliconius; species Heliconius erato x Heliconius himera. The sequence continues at coordinate 24,927 of JAATLQ010035209.1, forward strand.
AGCTTAAATTCAGGCCAGCCAAGGTTCGTCGACCGTATTGTAAGTCACTATTATTAAAAGAAAAAAAGATAAAATAAATCTTAAAACTTACCACATTTCCGGTGAATATGGCGGTGAAGTGGTGACGAGGGACGGTGGTGGCATTAGAGCGTCGTTTGATAACTGTGAACAAAGAAACATAGGTTATTATATTATTTATAGAATTAAATTAAAATTTCTTATTTAGAAAACGTATAAAAATTTAAACGTAGCGGGACACGAACCCGCGCCTCCCACTAGTGCCCACTACGTTAAAATTTTATACGTTTTCTAAATAAGTACTTTCTTTCCTTTTCGTTCATTTCGTTTTGTAGCATTTGCTGTTATAGCGGCATCATAATTAAAACATGAGTGAGAATATTGTAACTGACTAACTATTATATTGACTCCGGTTTTACGCTTTAAACGAACCCTAAAAAACGGGAAAATAAATTTAAACAAAAAATAAAGAAGAAATTATAAAAGTAAAACATAATAAATACAAGTATAAAGTTAAATAACAATCTCACAGTGGTCAGCACGGTCGCGTCGCAGCCGGGCTGGTACTTCTCCAGGTCAGTGCGGGGGCGGCGGAGCACCTTCTCCCTGTCCTGCTTGTGTTTACGGTCCGCGCCTTTTAGTTTGAACACCTGTGGGAAAAGAGATGTGGTCTGTATCGACGTGACGGTTGTCGGTTCGATTCCTGCTCAAGGAAATTAAATATTGAATATTTTAATTTCCTCGCTCTGGACTAGACAATGCGTGACGCTGAGTCCCGCTATTCCACAATCAATGTTTCGAAAATTGAGCGCAAACGCAATGCGTTAACACTAGGTTCCCAGATTCAGTATACAGTGAGAAGCTAAAAAAATATTTAAAAATGTAAAAGGTATAAAAAAGCATTTTGCCTATTAGATAGAGTGAAAAAATATTGAGAAGTCAATCCATTCCATTTCCGAACGGACCAATGCCAATGCTAAATGGTAAAAAATAAAAAAAACTGTTTTTTTTATTAAAATGTACAAAAAAAATTTCAAGATTATTTAAAAAAAATGAAATCCCCACCAACCTTGATCTGACAAGCGGCCGCGTGTAGTCTATTATGGTCGTCGGTAGCGAGATATGTCTCCACTTGTATACGGAACGGCACTCCCTTCTCACCGCCGTGCTTTTTAGCTGTGAACTCTGTTGATATACAGTTTACCTAGAACAACAAAAAACATACAATGTTGACATTGTGCGATGAAAACGTATGGTTTAGTGGTCACAGCTCGCAGACGGTAAACAAGAGGCGCGGGTTCAAAAACCGCAGTTTTTATCCCGTAAAAAAAATATATGTTTTCTAAAAATGTACAAATCAAAATGATAAAAAAAAAGATATTTTTTCTTTCCTAAGTCATGATATACACTTATTAATATAATGCGAATAAAAATATTCTACATTTTATTTTCACTTGACATTCGTTAGAAAAAAATATATAAATTTGAATTTTAAAATTTATTTTCTAAAGTAAACGTAAATAATACCAAATAATAAAGAAAATTAAACGCTGATAATCTGATAATTAGATTAAATGACTTTTTGTTATAATGATTAATAAAAGATAATTATTAATATAAGATTTTTAATACTTTTTTTTCCTAAATAACATTTCAAAAGCTTTTTTTTCTGATGTTTATATTCACAAAACATTAGCCGAATCAACTTTGCGAATATGAATATTTATATATATTTCTTTTTTTGCGCTCGTGGTGCAGGAGCACAAGGGTGTGGCTGTAACGCCACGGTTGTAGGTTCGATCCCCACGAATCGAGGGAATGAATTATTATTCTGATTTCTTCGGTCTAGCATCAAAGCTAAAGCGCGACGTTTAGTAAGGCCACTCAACACAAAGGTATCGGGAATGAAGCGTTGCGTAGAGATCGGAGGGACTCAACACTACGTTACCTCGGCCTACTCTTTTACATGCGGCATACAGTGTTAGTCTAAATAAAAAACAAAAGTTCATGAAATATCTGTATTTGAAGCCCCTACCTTGATATAAACGCCAACATCTTTAGTAGGATCCCAATACACGTGCAGAGCGTTGAGGAATGCTGGTTGTTCTACTCTTATTAGACCGTAGGACAGCGGCACATCTACCTGTTTTGAAACAAATAGAAAAAATTAACTAAAACAACTTTAAAATGTTGATTATGAAATGATCGTTATATATAGATACCCTCCTCCTACATTGCTATGTGCGGAATAAAATGTGAAGCTAAAAAATCCACGTACATGCCGTCTCGCTCGCACACTCTGATAGTTACCTCCACGATGCGGTCGCCGGGGCGCTCGGCGTGCCACTGCGCGATCTGCTCCCTCTCCATGTACTGCAGGCGGCGCTCGTGGAAGCATATCTTGATGATGCTCTGTTGAACACATTGCTCCGCATCCACCTATCTCCGCTCTCACTCACGCACACATGCCGTCTCGCTCGCACACTCTGATAGTTACCTCCACGATGCGGTCG
>JAATLQ010035210.1:0-27470 GCA_013421005.1 Heliconius erato x Heliconius himera
CCTTTGATAAGTGGTGGGTGGCAATCTGCGCTACCCATTATATGCCCTGCTGGTCTTTTTGCGTCAGAGCATACCACGCACCGCGGTGTGGCTCGACAAGTTTGTAGCTTGTGCCCCTCACAACCACAACGGAAGCAAAGGTGCTCCCTCACAACTGCTGAGGGACACCGCGGCCTTGTATGACCCAGCGATAGACATCTGAAGCAGCGCATAGGCCGTTCCTCCAGAACTTGAACCTTTGCCGAGCTCCACCCCACCAAAATTCGCCCCTTCTCCACAATAATTTTGGCGGAGTCACATGGGCATCGCACCACAGCTGAAATCATTCCTCTAGGTCCACGGAGTAAGTCTGAAACAGTAATAGCTTCAACTGAGCAGCCGCCGGAACATGCAACTGCGTCCACCACCTTTTCTTTGGTAACCGAATCGTCTAGGCCCACTAATCTTATGGAAGCGATTTTCTGTGGTCTAGTGACTACAGCCACTTAGCACACACACACACACGCACGCACAGCTACAGCTTTTTCATGGTGTAAAAGAAACTAAAAATAATTGATATTCTTTTTTTTCAGTTTCACGCTGTATCGCACTTGCAGAACGGTAGGCAGAGGCCTAGTGTTAAGACACTCTGCTCCTCATTTTCGGCCGAATTCTGGAGGCATTGCGTATTAAGTGGCGGAACCTAACGCCGCGCTTTGCTTCGCTACCAGAGCGCATAAATGAAAATATTAAATATTTCATTTCCTCGAATGAGTATCGAACCCACAACTTATTGCGCCTCACGAAAATATTTAATGCATTAAAATAAATAAAAAAAATTAAAATGTTTACTAGTCGGATAACCAACGATCCATAAATGTTAGTAAATTACAATAAAGCTTAATATCTAGTGTTAGTACTTAATAACTAATAGTGATCTAGTCACGTCACACATCATATGCCAGATCAGCGGATGGCGGACTCCACTGCAGGCGATAGCCTTCTATTGAAGGCTATCGCCTGCAGTCTTAATCTAAAAGATTAAGAAACGAAGTATATGAATTCTTATTTGTTAGTTGAAAATGAGTGATTGAGTGCATATAGCACTGAAGTCATTGTTGCACCAAATTTTGCATCTAAAGCAAAAAGATAATAATGAGTAGTGGCAGCTTTTTGCAATTCTCTAAAGTTGGCTATTTTATTTTGTAGACGGGCCTACGTCTTTCCCGGAGGATTTTCTCTATATAAATATGATAAAGCCTTTTGTTTATTATTTTGTGTGTATGTTGAAGTTGCTTCATTAAAACAAATAATATTAGTAACAAATAAGATCAATAGCTAATATTAGCTCAATGTTATAGTTGATATTTAAATATCATGTTTCCCAATTCCTTCTTCTATTTCAAATTTAATGATTAATTCATTTCAAAAATCTATTCCTACAATGAATGAGTTAAAATTATTTTCTTCACTTATCAGAATTCCACTAAGTGCATGACGGAGATTTAATTAAGGCTATCCCAAGATTAACTTTGTTATTTATCGTTACTTTCAAGGATTTCACTTTGTAAAATGGATCGATCTTGTGATTATTTTTAAAATTGCATTTTTAACGAATTTTTATTTTGGGTGTATGTTTTGTTTAGGCTTACGCTGTGTCTCGCATATAGCATGGTAGGCAGAAGGAACCTAGTGTTAAGAAGTTAAATTTAACGAATAACGGAATTTAACGTGTGGCGTTAAATTTTTAGACACATTGCATGTTGAGCAGAAACTCAACGCCGTTACGCCTTTGTCTTGTTACCAGACCGAATAAATGAAAATAATTAATTCCTCAAGTCGGAATCAAACCCACAGCCGTCGAGTTTAGACACACGCTGTGCCGTTGGGGCACGGCAGCCTTCTTGCAGCTTTCTTGGATTATTATTTATTTAGTTGTAATACTTATAGTATTATGTTAGATTAGTGTGAGATTTAGATAATGCTTACAAAATGTACTTATTGATATTTTATATGTTTTAATCTACTCTATTCTACTATTCTTGAAACGGAATATCTTGTCACTGCGTTTTTCCACTCTAACCCTAACTCTAGGGATGTACATTAAATGGTTAAAATCGACGGTCCTAGAACGATCAAAAATAAGTAAATAATTATTTGCTTCAAATGGAATCGAGCCCATAATCATCGTGTTTAGCCGTAAAATGTGGTCACAATGCGCTGCAATAGTTTTATATGTGAAAACGAATAGGTTGAGGTTTATTTACTATAAAAGATAAAAAGTGACGACATTAAGGAAAATCCTAATAATATCTAAAGGGATGTACGTTATAATCTGTTAGTGAGACGTCCAACGAAGTACTCGTACTCGCATGTCCAAAGTTTTAGCTTTTTATCTTTCGATATAGTTTCTGTCACTAGGATCTGTGACTAAGAGATTACTGAGCAAGTGGGTATTTTCGAGACATTGCTTGTTGAGAAAAACTTAACAGAGCGAGTACATTAAAATATATCTTTCCTTCGAGTAGCAATAGAACCCATAAACGTGGCATTCCCAGTCAGACGCCGCTGTGACGATGCGCCACGATGGTAATTTGATAAATTATTATATAGTTTAAAAATTTCTTTTTTATAGTTTAAAAATTTCTATAGACCCGGTATGTAAAAAAGTGTAGATTCAACAGTCATATTTTATTACTTTACATGAAGATTAATGTGATGAGAAATTCAGAAAGACCGTGATTTTTTAAATACTCTTGCGTTTAAGACCATATAACATTAAGGCAATATGATCATAATTAAAATATTTTTAACTTTTTAGCTTAAAGCAAACCTAAATTGTAGTAAGGGAAGGTTGCCAAAATACAATAGTAAAAACGCAGCATTTAAGATGCAGACAAACAGACGAACAGACAAAAAAATATTACATTGCTAAATGTCCTAGCACTCCAAGTTTATAATATGTACATATGTCGAATACTATAAAAAAACTATGAAATCAATACGACGAGTACTTACATAGTCATTTATATACCAATAAAAATAAATAGAATAATTTAAAAGCTTAGCCCTATTCTAATCTCAGTCGATGTGGGAGACTCTATTACACTAACCGTAAACGATCGGTAAATACTTTATAAATGAGATCAATTAAATATTGTTGGCGCCGTTCTACTCTCTCGACATATTAGACTAATTAGATTGTGGTTTTCGTTCTAGTACAGTGTTTAAATCTTTGTAATAGTTATTAAAGTGGAGCTTAACGCTGTTATTTTTAAACTATAATCTGTAGTTATTTTATAAAGACATTTGTGCCATAATTGGTTAGCTTTTGATTGTATTTTGCAGGTTAGAATCTCGGCATGGTTAAATGAAGTCGAAAAAGTAATAATGTGATAAGTATTGACTGCGTTGGATTACGCGAATGTTGCTAGTTCAATTCCAACTTGGCTGGAAAAAATAATAAAATTTCAGATAAAATGCGACGTGAAGTTCCTACACCCTACACTGAACGTAATGTCTTAAAAATGAGCGGGCGTGGGGAGAGGAATGTCTTAAAGTTAGAATCGCTATGCTTATAACGGGATAGAACAGAAACAGAAAGAGGTACAGCGTGAAGCTAAAAGATATGTTCTAGTGTCTAAAAATCAAATGATTGACAAGTACCACAATCTTTTTACTTATTATTTCTAAGAAAGATGCATCAAAATAAAAAAAAAGATTTTTACATTTCATTTGTTTATTGAGGCCGTCATGCCGGGCACAAGAGTATAACGAGTGAAGAGTGGATACGATTCCCACTAATATTTTTTTTTCCCTCTGGCACCAAAGCAAAAGTCCTACGGTGAGGGAAAGTGAAATCACTTGGTTCCCTCTGCGTACCCTGCTATATTCGGGATACAGCGTGAATCTGATAAAAAAAACATTACATTTATTTTTTAAGGTACATACTTCGTAGATAATATAGTGCTTTCATATAGAACTCGTTCTCATACAATGTCATACAATAACGTAGTTTGGGCGAGGAGCCTAATGAGGCACTCTGCCTTTACTGGACTGAAAAAACATTCACATTTTCACGTGTGGTTTTGAGATCATAATTAACATGGCTTGAATACATGCATCTTATGTTTCCCACTATGGCCTGAAATTACTGGTGAAAATGGTCAACTAATATTATTTTCTTTTATTATATATTTCTTCATTCTCAGCTTTTATTATATACTTAACGGTACTTGTCAAAAAATATAGCTTCAATAGGAACACTTTACAGAAAAATATATTTTTTTTGAGCCACGGTGCATGAGAGGTTTGGGATCGATTCTCATTCGAGATTCGATTTCATATTTTCGTTCTCTCGCTAAGGTTAAGTTCCACCACTCAACACGCAATGCCTCCAATATTTTGTAAGTTATACATATATGTATTTACAGGGTCTTTGTATTTACTAGATCGATATATCAACCGTGGTTTATTATGGGTAGAGGATCTCAGTACCTACCCATTTCAATCCTATGTATTTAGCGATTTTCAGTATTTCAGCAGAAGTTTGGGAACTTGTTTTTTTTTTGGAAAAAAACCGGATTCTTGAAAAAAAAATGACAAATACAGCCCGACTGTTGGGTATGTGCTCTTGATTTATTTCTCAATAAATCTCAATAATAGGCTTTTCGTATCATATAATAATTTAAAACGCGATCCATAAATGTTGTTAATAACACCAAAAACAATGTATAAACGCTCGTATCTTTAGAATGCATTGACTTATGCCCAATATTAATAACCTATCTCCTACGTCAATCTTTGATTGTTCCATACATCTATCCAATCTCTAGATTGGATAGATGTATGGAACAATCGAAGATTGACGTAGGAGATAGGTTATTAATATTGGGCGTTAGAAGCGTAGTTTATCCATGCTCCAAAGGACCGTAGACCTGGATTGAATATAATAAAGAGATAACCTCAGCTACACTGGTCGTCTCGTACAATTACTACGTGATCATCTTGCTCCACCACATATTTTTTTATTATTTGTTCGATTATATAACCTATGAAATATTTATACAAACATATGAAAAGTTTAAATACAGTATTTATTATACCTAACCACTAATAACCATTCATCGCATTTAATAATCTATTAGAAAAGTACCGTAGTAGTATAGACCCGCAGATCTGACTTCAAATCAACCCATGTTTAGTTTACAATCTCAAAATAAATTTTAATATATAAAAAAATTGTAAACGCTCACTCCGTTTTTGCGGTTTGACTGAGGGGCGCAGGTGTTAAGAGATATGTATATATTTATTTAGAAAAATATTTATTTAGAAAACGTATAAAAATTTGAACGTAGCGGAACTCGAACCCGCGCCTCCTGGAAACTGCAAACTTCCTAAGTGTGGGATAACACTTTAAAAATGTTTAAAAAAGATATGTATATATTTTCGACAATAACATCTTGGTAAGGTTTATAGTTTTATTGCAATAGCAAAGGATAATTTTACTCGGAGAGATCATCTTATACGCTTTTCATTTTTAAACACATATATAGAAGACATCAACACATTATTGAAGTCATCGTGGCGTAAATGGGGCATTTACATTTATATAAAAAGTTATGTTTGTCAATTGTTTAAAAACTACTTTAAATTTGATAAAAAAATCTTTACATATTGAATAAATAAAACCACGTAAAGCCAATGATGTTCATAGAATACGTTTCTTTTGTCGAGTAAAATACATCAATACGAAAGTTTATATCGAGTTGTAAGCTGAACAATCTATCACGTAGTGTCAGAAACATGTGTGAATTCATCAAATATACACTGATATTGTATTCTTCTAACACTAAGATTGTTAGTGATAATTAATATGATAAAAAAATATAAATAATTTAATAAATTATATTTTAAAGCAATTTAAACGCGTTCTTTCGTTTCAAAAATGGCACAGCCTTGAAATAAAATTATTAAAACCGAATCCGAGAATCCAAACCAGGGTTGTGGAAGCCCTAAAAGGAATCCTAGAGCTCCCGGCACGAGCGATCCTGCGGCGTCTCCGTTCGAATCGGATTTCTCTTTCGATAAGTTAAACAGGCGCAAGGCGCCTGTCCAGCGTTAAAAAATAGATGAGAATCGAATCGAAGAAATCGAAAACCACTCTAGAATGGTTAGGATATTACTTACCTGTCTGACACCGATCCTGAGAGATATCTTGAGATATCGTTTTAATGATATGAATACAATTGTCATTTCCAAATCAATGACAGAGTTAAAAACCATTTATAAATACGAGCCTAAGTGCGGTATTGGGTTACGCCCAGTGGCGTAGGCGGGGGGATGCGAGCGGTGCAGTCGCACCGGGCATCAAAAGGAAAGGGGCATCAAAGTGTTACCATCAATTCTTCTATTTTTTTTTTCAATCAAAAATCAAGAAATGTACCAGAAAAATGAGAGAATGAAAATGAAAAATACAATCTAAAGGCAAATAAAATAAAATGAAGTGAAATATTGATTTTCTGAGCCTTTGTGGTAGAGTAAGGTGTCAAGAGAGATGAACATTAGAGATGTAGGTTATGTTACGAATAACAATAGAAAGACCCTTTAATTTTTTTTTTTGATTTTGAAAATGTGATTAATGACTTTGCCGTAATAAAGCGGTAATGTCCGTTTTTAAACTTTTGCAATATTTTTTTACCAAAATCTAATGTTATAACTTATATACAGTTATTATAATTTTGAAGCAATAAAAAATTATATAACTACTCTATTGTGTTTTCAAATCTGAAATTATTTTGACCATTTTAAAGGGCATTAAGTTCTAAGCTGGACCAGGCAGCAAATACCCTAGCCGCGCCACGGGTTACGCCACTCAGCAAGCAAGTTATCTAAACGGCTAAAAGTTGTAATTTGTCCACCTTGTAAACGCCACAAAAGATAAAAATGAAAAAAAAAATACAAAGAGGTAATAATGAAAACGTTTTATGGCGTGAAGTGCCTCAAGTCAATTTACTAAAAACCCTGAAGCCATGGGATGTTTTAAATATGTAGATATAAGTCAGACGCGTTCGTGAACGTTGTATCAACTGATTTGAATGCAAATTGTCAAGAAATATCCATCTGAGGACTTTCAATTTTTTTTTATATAAAAAATATCGTGTTTCACATCCATTATGTGAATATTTATTGAGGAATCTTTAAATTTATTGTTATTGTTGGATTAGATGGATAGCCAGTTGATCTATAAACTAAGTAAGTTTTATTTTTTTTGTTTTGAAATTTAACCTCTGATTAGAGGTTAAAGAGATTTCTTTAAATCTAATCTATTTTTTTTAACAATCACAAAACAAGTTAATATAAATTAAAAAATAAGTGCTTTTTATAGAAATAATTTAGAACTAGCTGCCCCCGCGTGGCATCGGCCGTTTGAGTGATTAATTTAATATATAAAAAAATATTTGACTAAATTAGTATGGATCTATCTATATACAGGTGCAAGCGACTGCGCTCCTTTTACGGAAGCATACCCAAAAAAAAATTGTGAATATTCCTCAATAGTTTAGAAGTAAGATTATATTATTTTCATTACATGATTTTTATCTATACTGTACTACGTGTGACGCAGTTACGAATAGATACCAATAACGTAAACTTTCTCTTCTCAAAAAACATACTAGAATGAGAAAACGATATCTCTCTTTCTATTTTACGCAATTACCTATTCTCTATAATAAACTTAAACAACGGTCGATTTCACCGCCAATACCTACGACTCTATTCCGTGAATGAGGCGTGTGCGATGTTGTCGTTTTGATAGGCTAGTGTCTGTGTGCGTCATTCTTCACAAATTGAGTTTTATTTTACATCAATCATTTTATTATTTGAAATAAAATAATTTATAATTTTTGGCAAAATTTCTTTCGTTTTAATTATATTAGGCTTGAATAACGCTTGGTGAAAATGAAAACATTCTGCTATACACTTATATCTGCTATAGTTAACAAGCCGTAATTTATTTTTTTAGGAATTTTATTTGCTTTTGCTCACAAATATTCTGGTATTCAAAAGAAAATTGTAGCTATTTCATTCTATCTAGATAGGCGGAAATTCCGGGATAAAGACTTGCCTATGTGTTGCTCCACACCACCACCTTAAAAATAAATTATCATAAAATCATTTTTAGTTCAGCTGACCCTTAGATCATATAAGAAGATTAAAATTTTAAACTTGTTTGTTTGTATTTGAGTATAGTGTAATAGCTTTATAGATTAAAAACATGGTTATTTTCAAATCATAGAAAGACTTCGATTTTATTTATATATATAGATATTTTTTAATAAATTACATAAATTAATGGTAAGAAATATCGTATTCACCATCGGTTGAAAACTATTATTAAAATGTTTAACATTGGACTTTTTTCTATAAAAGGAGGAATTTAGGTAAAAGAGATTCTTTTGGGGTATGTGATGAATGGTATTTTTAATATCCTTCACCTTGTTATTTCTCAAAAAAGATGTGCTAGAATTGATATGATACTTTGTCGGTTAAATAAGAAAGTGGTAAATTAAAAAAACAATAGTAATTTTACAGTACGATTAAAATTATTTTCTTTATAAAATTTGTTTCTTTCTTTCTGAAAGTTTAATATTAATATACAAATAAATCAGCTTCACGCTGTATCCCGCACACAGCAGGGTAAGCAGAAGGAACCTAGTGTTAAGACACTCCGTTCTCCACTTTCTGCGGAATTCTGGAGGCATTGCGTGTTGAGTGGCAGAACTCAACGCCGTGCTTAACCTCGACACCAGAGCGAAGAAATGGAAATATAAATTTAAGTAAATATTTCATCATCTCGAGTGGGGATCGAACCCACAACCAGTCGATTTTACAGTCACACCTCGTGCCGCTGCGCCACGACTGGCCTCCTAAAAAATCTATCTAATAATAGAGTCTAAAAATATCATTAAACATGACTTGAATTTTTAGAATATCAAGTTTATTCAGAAATATTTAAAAGAAAATTTTCATTAGAAGCTTTAGTTTGAAGATGGAAGAATAATGTAATTACGCTGCGTTTATCTTTGTTGACGCAAACGGAAATCTCGGAATCGTATTGTATATTATATTGTATTATTTTTTGTTTAAAAAATATTTTTTGTCTAGACAAAGTAAAAGAAATGAAAAAAACACGGATTGCACGATCAGTGTAAACGGTAAATTTGGATGTATATTTATTAGAGAAAGGAATATACGAAATTGATGCGTATTGTTGCATTACTTGGTACGCACGTTGGTACTGACACCTTTTTACGGCAGCAAATGTTGGTATTACAGACGAAGAATGAAAGGAAGATGAATGCTGTAGAAAAACTCTTTGTAGGATATGCGGAATTAGTTAATCATAAGAGGAGGTCATAGTGAGATTGAAGGTGACAATCTTTTGCGTAAATTGAAATTTGAGGCCAGTAGTGGCGCAGTGGCAGAGAGTGTGACTGTAAAATCGACTGGTGGTGAGTTCGATCCCCACTCGAGGATATAAAATATTTACTTACATTTATATTTTCATTTTTTCGCTCTGATGTAGAGGCAAAGTGCGGTGTGAGTCTCCCTCTGCACACTCTGCTGTGTGCGGGATACAGCGTGAAGCTGATCATATAATTAGTTCAAATAATTTAATATTAAAATAATATAAATTTTCTTGCTTGATACAACTAGATTCTTTCAGCATACCTTGATTGGTGAAATCGTGAAGCTGAAAGAAAATTCAGGTTTTTTACAGTACTCTGATTTTAGATCTCTTCGATCACCACCGTTACCAATAAAAAAAAAATTTTAAATTTATATTATTCAATTTATATATTAAATTTATATTAGCTATTCTAGTAAAGCGTAAAGAAGACCGTAAAAGCAGTGGCGCCGCATTTTATTAACATTTTCCACTTCACTTTGGCTGTTTAATATTATGAGATGTTTACTATCCCTTTCACCTTTAGGTCTTTCATGTGATCAATTGTTGAAATTTCTAATATATTTTTTTACGTTTCTTTTTTTGTCTCGTAGAGTTCGTGTAAAATTATATTTATTTTTATTTTGTTACACTATAATAAAACAAATTTTGTTTTTAATCGTGATATAATTTTAATACTAAAAGGTTTTCATTGGCTGGTCTCAGGTATTATAGTTTCTATCCATCCCAAAATTCGAGACATTGCGTGTTGAGTGGCGGATCTCAATAAAAAAAAAGCTAGTTCCCGCCATTTTTCAATTGTTTTTCAAACAAGCAAAATTCGATACACTTTAAAGTTTTACTACAGAAAAATGTAAAGATGCGATAAACGCCGCAAATAAAATTTGTGCGGTGTACGGACCTAATGCGGTATCAATAAGCGTAGCACAAATGTGGTTCAAGCGTTTCAAGTCTGGAAATTTAAGTGTGAAAGATGAGGTTCGTTCTGGACGCCCTGACACAGATAAAATCAGTGCCATCTTTGAGAATATGGAGCAAGAACGACATATAGCTACGACATTGCTGAAGAACTGGATGTTCTGGATCATAAAACAGTTTTACATAATTTACGAAAGTGTGGGTACAAGAAAAACTTGACATTTGGATACCACATGATCTCACTGAGAGAAACCTAATGCAACGTGTTTCCATTTGCGATTCTATGTTGAAACGTAAACATTTCGAACCATTCCTTAAACAGTTGATGATAAGAATATGCGAAAAAGATGATGAAGCATGGTTAAGCCCGGGCTTTGCCACGGCCTGACTCGGAACAAAGTGATGATAGCATCACATAGGTTATGCTACCATCCTACGATTGGAAAGGAATGAGCTTTTGCCACCGGGTAAAATTATCGATTCTGACCTCTACTGTCAGCAACTCATAAGGTTAAAAAAAGCTATTGAGAAAAACCGGTAGGCCAGATAGCAAGGGCGTAGTATTCCACCCTGACAACGCCAGACCGCACTCATCTTTAGCCACGCAGCAAAAATTGAGAGAGCTTGGCTGGGACGTGTTGATGCATTCTCCGCAAAGCCCTGATCTTGCTGCATTAGATTTCCACCTGTTTCGGTCATTACAAAACTCTTTAGGAAGTATAAAGCTAACCTCAAAAGAACACTGTGAACACTACCTGTCAGATTTTGAACGATGAGATGGCATGAGAGCTATGAGATGGCAATAAGTCGTCGATCAAAACGGCACATATATCTTATTAATAAATAAAAAAATATACCTAACATTTTTTTTGTCCTTTGTACAATACGAAAATACTTTTGCTCCGACCTTAAGCGTCAATGTAGTTAAGTTAAACAAATGAAAAATAATAATGAAATTTTAATAAACTTATTTTAAAAAAGCTGCATCACGCTGCTTGCTGTTACTAACATAGCAGGGTACCTAGAGGGAACCTAGATTTATGAAACTCTGTTTACTTGTTAATTGGCGGAATTTAACGCCACGTTTCGTTTCCTTACCAGAGCGGGGACATTAAAATAATTACTCGCCAGTGGTAATCGAATCGTTTGCTAAGAATAATATAATTTTAAAGTCGTCAGCAAAGTATTACGTTGCACCATCTTGTATTTCACAAGGCATTTGAATCTGACATTAAAACTATAAAGAGCAATCGTATAAATATAATCAATTTATAAATGATGATTTCTTTGTAGTATTGAAATACTGAAAATGGGGCCAGTCGTGGCAAAAATTAATTTCCGCCGCATAACTCGCAATTCCTCTAGAATTCGGCGGAAAATGGACAACGGAAGTGTCTTAAGGGGGCCAGAGTACCTTAACACTGGCTTCTCAGGTTCCCTCTGCCCACCACCTGGGTGTGGGACACAGCGTTAAGCTAAAAAACAGAACATGGACATATTGTCTTGTTTAGAAACGACTGTCACTGTCCACATTTTACAGTCACTGACTATATCTATACATGGCTATATGTAACAAAATTTAATGTTACGAGTTCTTATAAACGTTATACGTATATACAAGTATATCGTATATATCAGAGTTCAAAAGTGCTGGAGCACTGAAGTAAACTTTAATAAGATAAAATATATCTAAAAGAGGTAAATCCCTATTTTTGCCTTTGTGCCTGAAAATGTAAAAATTAATAATGTTTTTATTTAACTAAGACTACTACTAAATGTATTTCTCTTTTTCTTCATAAGGAAAGATTGTCTATAACAACAACATTCAAAGATTAAGTTTCTAAAAAGTGCTTTCCAATTACTATTTAATACTAGGGATCCTGGTTCAATAAAGTAAATAAAACAGCAATGGTGTCTCATCTCAAAGCGACTAGAATTTCAAAGTCTTCCTGAGCTACTAAGGGAACGCGCAACGAGATCACGAAAAATGCATAGCTATCTCAATATCTGACTCCGGTACCTTTAGTGAATATTTTTTTATTATTATATTTTATTAGACCATAAAAAAAGACTGAAAAGTTTTAATTTAAATATTATGATAAAATGTTTCACATGGGATTTAGATGTGTCACGCTGTACCCCGCAAATAGCAGGGTAGGCAGATCAAATAGTGTAATTTTGCAACAAATTGCATCTTCATAATGTCTACCATTTAATAGTATAAAACCAGCCAGTTACGTTCAGTATAGCCAAAGAGGTTTGATTACCAATAATACATTCAAAATATGAAAATACTTTTACCCATACCTATTATAATATTCGTATGCGTGATAAATAGAGTAAACCTGGCAGTATTTCCCTTTATTCCTATAAATTTAAAAATATCTTTCTTGCTACTTCTTAGTGTAATTGAATTTGAGAAATATTAATTATAAGATTTTTGCCATTACCATTTATCTCATACGAATAAGCAGGATAATGTTATAATGAAATATAATTAATATAGGATTTCTTAACAGAAAGTGTAATAGTTTCGCGGAACCGGTGACGTTATCACTACCCTGCAGGAGCGCGGGCCTTGAAATTATTACATCAAAAAGTAGATAAATCAGGAATATATATAATAACTTTTATTTAGGACTTACTAAATTATATAATGTAGTTATTTTTCTATTCTAAAAATTCACATCTATAACTAAGTATTGATATGTAATCAAAAATTTTGCATAAAAATTCAAAATTTGGTAATTCAAGATATTATTATTATTAATAATAATAATAATCTTTATTTTAGATTTAGATCCATATATTTTTTTTAAATTCAAATATACTTTTGTAAGCACTTCGTCTAATGAGCATAAAGCTATCACCAATTCGAAAGGCAGTTCAACTGAGATGAGTCAGCAAGAAACTCAACAGTAACTCTTTTCAATGTTAATGTTACTATTAATTATTACCTAAGCCGGTAGCGACAATATACGTTTAAAATATACGTTTTTATCCAACAAATATTCCTCAACATTACAATAAAATTTACTTATTAGTATTGTTCTTTCTGTTAATTTACTTATTAGTATTGTAAATTTTCTGTAATGGCAAACTTAGAATACGTTACGGAATTTTATTATAGATATGTTTACTCAGTTCCGTATAAGAATTACATTGGTGTCCTTCATTATTGTTCTACGATATAAATACAATATAGCTTCACGCTGTATCCCGCATGAAGCAGGGTAGGCAGAAGGAGTCTAGTGTTAAGACATTCCGCTGCCCACTTTCTGCCAAATTCAGCAGACATTGCATGTATGGGGTGGAACTCAACATCCCACTTTGCCCCAACACCAGAGCGAAAAATTTTAAATATTTAATATTTTATTTCTAGTAGTGGGAATCGAATCTACAATCTGTCGCGTTTACAGTCACACGCCTGTGTCCCTGCCACGATTGGCCACAAACAGAATTAAAATAACTAAAAATAAATCAGCTTCCCGCTGTGCCCAGCATTCAGCAGAGTAGGCAAAGGGAACCTAGTGTTAAGACACTCCGTTCCCCACTTTCTGCTGAATGCTGGCATTGCGTGTTGAGTGGCAGGACTCAACGCAGCGCTTTGCCTTGACACCAGAACAAAGAAATGGAAATATAAATTTAAGTAAATATTTCATCTCCTCGAGTGTTCATCGAATCCACAACCAGTCGGTTTTACAGTCACACCTTGTGCCACTGCACCACGACTGGCCTCACAAATAAATATAATTGATTTGTTAAAAAGAATTGTTTATAATAAGTAAAAAAACATATAAAAGTAACGACAACGATCTATACCTATACGGGTAGTATGAAAAGGCGCGAAGTGAAAGACTGGCCAGTGGCTAATACACGAACGGCACTGTCTGTAATGGACGCCATCTATTGTTGTTAGACAATAACTTGTACACATTGTTCATAACTTCTGTTATCTCATACGGGACCTAACTTCGTATTTATAGACTTTGAATTAGGTTAATGTGTTATTAAGTTTCTTTTGTTCGGGTGCATTTATTTGTTATATTATCTTCGAGTGACAGTTTACATTATGATTTTAAATTATTTTAAATAGTATATGAGGGAAATTAATAAGAACGATATTTTTTATATATATCTTCTTTTTCTATAGCGATTAGAATCGTTTTTTTACAATTTTTTCAATCATGGTAAGTTCAATGATTATATCGTATTTTGTGAATAAATTCATAGTTTGTATAATGGAACTTCGTGAACTACTTCGTATTACTTTTCCTGTTATAAAATCAATTTTATCATTATGGCTTAGGTGACAGGATCCAACGTCTTTTTTTATCAAAAGTTGACTAAGTAATAACGCCCATGTTTAAAATATTTATATCCGTCCAACTGAGATTTAAACCAGCAGCGGTCGTGTTCTCTACTCGTATTAAAATACGTTTATTATTATTCCGCCGTGATGCGTGATGCTATATTCTCTGTTTAGAAAATTCATTGAGAATTTCCTCAGTTGAACAATATACAACAACGTACCTACAATAGTGCTCTGTAGCCTGAGGCAACGACCCACATACGTACATCTAACATAAGAATTACTTTTAACCAAAAAATATACTGTTACTCGGGCGTTTCTATTGAATGCCATACCCATAGTAACATTTTGATTTTAATATTTTTATAAATCAGGTTCACGCTGTATACCGCACACAGCAGGGTAGGCAGAGGGAACCTAGTGTTAAGACACTCGGTTCCCCACTTTCTGCCGAATTCTGGAGGCATTGCGTGTTGAGTGGCAGAACTCAACGCCGCGCTTAATCTCAACACCAGAGCGAAGAAATGGAAATATAAATTTAAGTAAATATTTCATCTCCGAGAGTAGGGATCGAACCCACAACCAGTTGGTTTTACAGTCACACCTCGTGCCGCTGCGCCACGACTGGCCTCTAATACTTTTATTATCTTAGTATTATTACTTCGGGCTCTTTTCTTATATCTGGTAATATTTTTAAACGCTGCAATTTGCACAAGAAATCTGAATAATAAACTCAGGCTGTCTGCTGGCGTATTTGTTTTAGTTTAGATAGAATTAAAGGTTTTGACAATATCATATTTCTTTAAAAGAATTCATTTCCCCGACCTGGTAAGACGAAACGAGACGGTGTCTTTCGGCAACTGCAGTGGCTACAGTACAGTCTTCAAAATAACAATATAATAAAAAATAATAGAATAAAAAAGTATAGAACATAAAATTTCATATGCCGTAGGCTGACATTAATTAAGCCAAAATACGCGATAATTTACGTGGTAACGTTCCGCCTTTGAGTTCATATTCTGTTGTATTATATTTAGACCATGGAAATGATTTTTTGTACCGAAAATGATGACTATTTCTAAATATATATTTTTCATATTACATTTAAATAAGCTTCACGCTGTATCTCGCACACAGCAGAGAAAACCTAGTTTTAACGCACTCCGTTCCTCAATGGCATTGCGATTGAGAGACGGAACTCAACGCCGCGCTTTGCCTCGACACCAGAGCGAAGAAGTGGAAATATAAATTTAAATAAATATTTCATTTCCTCGAGTGGGGATCGAACCCACAACCTGTCGATTTTACAGTCACACTTTGTGCCTCTGCGCCACGACTGGTTCTAATTACATTTATAATAATTTTTACTTTCTTAATGTAATAAGTGATGTGAAAGTTACGAGTAGCAGATGAATGAGTGGTAACGATTTAATGGTATTCGAGGAATCCGACATCGCACTTGTGTGCACACATGTTACACAAGAAGAAGAAGGTTGTGTAGACGTGATTTTAATGTAATCAAATCTCTTACGTAGTTAAATAACATATATTATGTACTTTCCTCATCTGACTGCAATAGTGGCATAGATAGGACTGAATACCCCATAATGCTTTTAACTTTTATATTTATAATTTCTCAACCCAGTACAAAAATAGAGATAGATCTTCATGAGAGATTTATTATTTAAAACCGAGGAAAGTAATTAAAAGCAGGTATATGCTTTGACCAAAGATTTACAATTAAAAAGAAAATAATGGTATTTGATATCATCCCAGCCATTATCATATTAGTAGTAGGACTATAAACAATTCGAAGATAATATTTATTATTCCATTAGATATGCGCTATTGCGTCCACGAGGAGTCGTAAACATAGAGCATGTATACTTGTACATATGTGATATTGACTCTTAAATCATATAAATGGATTTAATTACAACGATACCGTCATGTCACATTGGGGTAGTTTTCGATTGTGAGGTTGGTGGTTGTTAGTTCGATTTCTATTCCGGGCAATGAATTAGGATATAGCGTTGCGTAGAGTACCGTAGAGTCTCGTGCAAAGTTATGAATTTATGTAAAAAGGAGAGAACGCTGTTTTGAAACTAGACTTTCTCTTGTTACACTGCTATACTCTATTGCACTCAACATCTCTACAAGCCTATGTAAAGGACAATGGGCAAAAATGTATAGAACCTAGGATCACCCTCCAATAGTAATAAGATGTATGTCATTGGATAGGTTGTTTATATTATACATATAACGGACACTTGTCCGTTTAGAGATATAATAGTTATAAGTTTTGCGTTTTTTTATTGTTAAGGTTCAAAATAAGTATTTTCTTATGGTGAATGAAAAAGGTTATATTAGCTGATAATGATAATGATTTTTAGGGTTCCGTACCCTCGGACATCTGTGAGAACTAAGCTGCCATTACAAAAGTTGTTCCTATTAAAATAACCTATCCAATGACATATGTTTTATTGCTCTTGGATGGTGGTCCCAATCTGCCCATTATCCTTTGAATACATTAGTATAAAAGTTATATCATTTAATAACAAAGTAACCTCTATCTCTAGGTGTAACTGTAAATAGTGTATGTGCGAGTTTTCAGTACTTTACTCTCTAAATATTATTCTAGGTACAAATGGAAAAGTGTGTGTCGAGGCAAAGCGCGGAGTTGAGTTCTGCCACTCAACACGCAATGCCTCCAGAATTCGGCAGAGTTCTGGAGGCATTGCGTGTGGAACAGAGTGTCTTAACACTAGGTTCCCTCTGTCTACCCTGCTCTGCGCGGGATACAGCATGAAGCTGAAAAAAAATGGAGAAATGTGAAAAGAGAAATTTAAAATACTATAATTTCCTTTCGATTATAAAATACAAAAAAAAAAACTATCCCAGTAAGTATGTAGTTGTGCAGAAGAACTGTATATTCTTGTCAAATATATTTTGAAATTGATAAATAATCACAATATAATAAATAGCAAATATACAAATGATCACTTATTACTCGGGTGAATGAATTATTATTTATTTAATATTTTCTTCCTCGCTCTGGCAACAAGGCAAAAGTCCGGCGTTGAGTTCCGCTACAAAAAAAATCACAAAGTGGGGAACAGAGTGTCTTAACTCTAGGTTACCTCTACCTAACCTGCTATATGCATACGGGATACAGCGTGAAATTGTTTTTTTCTTAACTTTATGAAGCTTGATACAACTTCCGCCAAAAATAGCTTATTTTTTTGAATATATACTTTAATTAATGATTTTGTAATTAAACGTAAGCTTAACTGTGAAATACCTCAATAGAAGCGCTGAATGTTCTAATTAGCTGAAACCATTAACCTTTGAATACATCTTAAAGGATTTTACGTCGCTCACTCATTTATTAATAAATCGTGTATGCTAAAATAAACTCTTACCTCATTTGGGTTTTTTTTGCGGGTAGATTTAAAATTTACAGCTGAGGGGATTCCTCGAGTGCTATAGTATTTATTACGGAAATATCGTTACAATTTGTTTTATAATATAATTAGTATCGTTGATGACTTAATAAATAATAAATAATGAAATCAAATGTTATTGTTTCATTTTACAGGAAAAAAATAAAAATATAGTAACAATTGAAAATAGCTTTTTATAAAAATGAGCATTGATAAAATATAGCATTTTAGTGGTCTTCTCTGTTCTGTGTATATTTTTTAGTGCTTAGAAGTACTAAAAAAGAACAGAGATAAATATTGAAAGAAAAAAAAGAGAAAAAAGAGGAATAAAAAAATTCTAGTTGAAATGATTTGTTTTAAAAAATATTAATTACTACTTATAACAATTGCACTAAAGCTTATAGAACAAAGAACCAAAAATTTAGAACTCTGGGTATCGCAGAAAGATTTACTTTTAAAATTTTATATATGAATGCTGACAACTGAACAACTCGGACGTTAATAATTTGCTCTTTCACTATGTATAATATAAATTATATTTACAAAATGCACCACCTAAAGCAAATTCATGCTTCACTTATATTCTTATGCTATTATATCCTTTAACTCATATTTAACCAGCTCTTGGCAGCTCTCGCCTAAAGGAGGTACTTGCTTTGATTTCTCGAAAATTCTTCGCTTTTGACATTTGCAATAACTGCATAAATTTTGAACACTGAATGGTTGAACGGATGTCAAACTTTATTTCTATTCAATAAGATTCTCAAATGGAATAATGAAATATTAAAAATCAAACCGACTAAATAAATACTAACTTTGGTTTAAAAGAATTAGACAAAAAGAGGAAAGTAAATAAAATATAACGATATATATATTCCGCCACTCAACACGCAATGCCTCCAGAACTCGGCGGAAAGTGGGGAACGGAGTGTCTTAACACTATGTTCCCTCTGCCTACCCTGCTGTGTGCGGGATACGGCGTGAAGCTGATATATATATAGAGAATATGTCACACCCTTACAATCAAAGTAACGTAAAATGAAAAAAATATACTTAAAAAATGAAGATTTTCAACAAGTAAGATATTTTTGAGAATAATGATATTTTTATTTATATATTATACATAATTCTTATTAAAAAAATAGATTCCTTTCTGCTTCATGCTTTAGCCAGAGGTAACCTACTACCTACTGTTACAATACTTCTTTCCCCACCATTTGCATAATTTTCACTGAGGACATTTCGTGTCGAGTGTCGGAACTCAAAGATTTTGTCAACCAGAGAGGGAAAATGACAATACTTTAAATTTATATTTAATTTTTTTAAACATTTTTTAAAGTGTTATTCCACACTTAGGAAAGAAAAATACTTATTTAGAAAACGTATAAAAAATTTGAACGCAGCGGGACTCGAACCCGCGCCTCCTGGAAACCGACCAGGCGCTCTGACCACTAAGCCATGCGTTCTCGCCGAGCTAAGTCGAAATTTTTATACGCTTGTTACAACTTATTTATGTTGTTAGCATCTCTGTAGGGAGATTTTTACAAATTTCCGCTACCCAAAGATAATTACTAAGAATTATCGTTTGGCAAGAGAGAAAGTATTTTTTAAATATTTTTAAACATTTTTTACAGTGTTATTCCACACTTAGGTAGGTAGGTAGGTTAAGTATTTTTCTTTCCTAAGTGTGGAATAACACTTTAAAAAATGTTTAAAAATATTTCCATTACTTTTTGAAGAACAGAACCCTAAAAATGAAGAGAGTGGGATATCTTACTACTATTACTAATTTATTTTCGTCTAACCCAAAGACTACGACATGACCGATAAGTAAAAGAAAATTAAATTAGGGATCGTGACAAATGTGACAGTGACACAGGTCCTGAATTCGCCAGTTCGCATATATCCACTTTTAATAACCGATTATCTTTACGTAAACGGAATATGAAATGTATGGATATTTTGTCAATAATTGACAATATTAAGTGATTGATATTGTTTTTGCAGCTTCACGTTTTTTCCCGGACAGCGGGGTGGGGATGAGGAAATTAAGTAAAAGTAGTATTAAAATACTCTGCTACCACTTTTCGAAATGCGTATGTGGCGGAACTCAACGCCGCACTTTGCCTAACGGAAATTTAATGCTTTGTAATATTTTATTATATATATACTGACTAGCTTTGTATATTATTTATTTAATATACATATATATATTCGTATCAATATTATAAAAGAAATATTGGTCTGTTGGTTGAAGCTATATGATGGTTATTTTCTTTCAGCAGTAGACGGCGACAAAAATGGGTAAAAAAAAATAAACAAACAAACGAACAAAAACATACTGAAAAAAGCCACATAGAATAAAAAAAATCATAAACCAGTTAACTATTTAAAACGCACCTTTACCTTTAACAAAGTTATGAAACATTTTTCCAGTAAATATTTTATTAAAAGTTATAAATCGTAGTTAGCAAATAGGTACGTCCCACGTTTGCCGTTTGTTCCGTGTAGGAACTTTGTTTCCTATAGAAAATGCTCATTTATACCTTGTTTCTTCTTTACCTTAATATATTTTATTTTATTTTTAAGCGTTTAAGTAATTATCTTTTAGTCTCCGTCTGAGATGACAATATTTGTGCTTCAATATATACATTTATGTCCATGGAATATCAAAGAAATATTAAATGATTTCATATTATTTGTGAAATATTTTTGTTTCAGCTTCACGCTGTACCCCCATCTGGCAGGATAGGCAAAGGAAATATAGTAATTAAGACACTCCGTTCCCCACTTTCCGCTGAAATTTCTTTTTTTTTTTAACTACTCAACATGTTACTTAAACTAATTAAATATGTCGTAATTGTAAGAAAATATTAGATAAAAATTCAATAGAAAATTCTATTGAGTTTTCTAGCAAATGCTAGAGAATGTTAGAAAATATATTCACTGTAGGAATAAAGATGAATTCAATAATAGCGGTAGTTTTGGTAAGGATAATTCGCTTATAATAATAGTTCAAAGCATAATTATAGAAGAGAATACGACGAAGAGTTTTTTATTATTTCTGAAAAAGAAATTGTAGAACGGCTAAGTAATTGTGGTATGGCTACGGCATGTGTAGACCTCACGTTCCAGAGGTCAATCGAATAGACGTCGATCTATATTCCACTTAGATGAAAAACATTGCACGATGCATATATATACATGCATGCGTTA
This sequence comes from Heliconius erato x Heliconius himera, assembly GCA_013421005.1. Taxonomy (NCBI): domain Eukaryota; kingdom Metazoa; phylum Arthropoda; class Insecta; order Lepidoptera; family Nymphalidae; genus Heliconius; species Heliconius erato x Heliconius himera. The sequence continues at coordinate 21,341 of JAATLQ010035210.1, forward strand.
CCGATTTTATGCCCAAAAAATAAATGTCCAGATCGGGACAGGCTTTACGCTTTTCACGGATTATTCGGTGTACTGTAAAAAATCTTTTTTTATTACTTTAAGATTTTAATTAGCTAATTTCATATAAATACAAATAAATACCTGTATTCGTAAGCTACGTAGGTATATTTATTCTGAAGACTTAACTGCCGTACATATGGTAAACATAAATAATATCATTTATGCTTAAACATGACATTTCGGAAGCCATTGGAAGCTTTATTTAAAACTCAAAAATTGGACAAATAATAAATCTTTATTATTTTATTTTATTGGCCCGCATTTGTCCTTAAAATGTTCCAAAAAACTCTAAAAAACTCATCAAGAAAAATCTGGTAAAGCTGATACATATGTGACAGCAGTGTGTACATATGTGACACGTGATAGATACCATCATAGAGAGATTATTATGTATTATTATAACATTTTACATACATTAATCTAAAAATAAAGTATGACCAAAAACATAATTAAAAGTATGAAAAATCCTAAAATAAAATCTACACATACATTTACAGCTTTTACTCGACGACGACGACCACGACTTGTTGACGTACTGTTTTTATTTTGCCACGAGCACTTCTTATAAACAGTGTTGTACCAAAATCTGTTACTATTAAAGACTATAATTACAATTTGTAAATCTTATGGGAATATAAGCTATAGGTATGATAATGGTTCAGTTAAAGTTCTGGTTAAATTATGGTAATAAATGCTTATTTACATATGGATATGCTAAAAAGCTGCCCGTTCGGTGTCCTTATTATCCATTTGAAAAACAGAATATTATACTAAAAGTGTGCGAAGCAAGAGATATCTTATTTAGTAGTAGTATTGAGGCTACTCGAGGGGCGGAGGCACGGAGTGTGACTGTAAACGCGACTGGTTGTGGGTTCGATCCCTATTCGAGGAAATGAAATATTTACTTAAAAATTATATTGATAATACGCAATACCTCTAAAATTCGGCGTAAAGTGGGGAACGGTGTGTCTTAAGTCTAGGTACCCCAGAGGGTAGACCTAACCTGTTGTGAGCGGGATACAGCGTGAAGCTGATTTAATTTTATGTATGTAATTGTATATTTTTTCTATTTTGATTACTCTTATTAGTGGGTGTAGAAAGCTGAACTTTTGTATTTAAGCTTTTTGAATCTAAATTTACATGGAAAGGGAAAAAACGAAATATTTTTTTTTTTTGTTTCACTGTCATAAAGTTTACTAAACGAAAGTTGCGAACGACAACTCGCATAAAACATTATAAACCGGTTAATATCGTCAGTACCTATTTATATTTCACACTAACTTATATTGACGCAATTGTGTATAAATAAAACCTAATATGAAAATGTTATAAGCCACATGTTTATTTTTTTTAAGGCTTATTGCATCAAAAGATCACTTTATTCTGCATTTAGATATTCTATATTAGGCATATATCCGTATATATGGAGGTCGAACCTGCGTATAAAATACGTCATGTTATATAGGTATAATAGGTTTGTACTATAAATAAAAAATGTTAGACAAAATAATAATTAATTTATATTTTATTTATTATTTTGTTTTTTTATTTTTTTTAGATTAATGCTGTATCGCTACAGAGTAGGCATAGGAAAACTAGTGTCAAGACACTATGTTCTCCATTTTTCACTGACTACTGGAGGCATTTCATGTTGAGTGGCGGATTCAATGCTGCGCTTATGCCTTGTTATAGAAGTAATTTTCTTGAGTGGGAATCGAACTATAACCTATGTCGATACGCCAGTGGTCTCGGTGCTATACAAAAAGGAAATCTACAGTCTATAGTTCTACAGTTATACTTCTACAATAGAAAAATATATTTTCGTAGAAAACAATGAATATAAAATGTGAATGTAACTAAAGTAATTCATCAGGCTTACTTTGCTTGAAGATATATGCCACTGGTTGAGTCAACACAGAAAACTACTTCATTTATTTCTTTATACGATTTGTTTGTACAGCAAAATACATAATAAATTATATAAATAGTATACAAATTATTTTATTTTGTCATTTAATAAGTTAAAAAAAATATATTAAACTTAAGGCCATCTCGGCGCAGTGGAACATCTTATGACTGAAGACGCTGTGTTTGTGGGTTCGATCCCCAATCGAGGCAATAAATTATTTTCATTTCATCGTTTCGGTAAAATAAAGCACGGCGTTGACTTCCGCTACTTACCACGCAATCTCTTGATTGACGGGAACCTAAACACGAAGTCCTCTCCACCAAACCTGCCATACGGAATACAGCGTGAAGTTGCAAAAAACATATTTTCATTTTGTTTTCTTCACATATACAAAACTTGAACTTAAATATATTTAATAATTACTATAAATTATTTAAATGAGGCCAGTCGTGGCGTTGTGGGTTCGATCCCCACTCGAGGAGATGAAATATTTATTTAAATTTATATTTCCATTTCTTCGCTCTGGTGTCGAGGAAAAGCGCGGCGTTGAGTTCTGCCATTCAACACGCAATGCCCCCAGAATTCGGCAGAAAGTGGGAAACGGAGTGTTTTAACACTAAGTTCCCTATGCCTACCCTGTTGTGTGCGAGATACAACGTGAGGCTGATTTATTTATTTTAATTACTATAAATTATGAAGCGAACTCATAAATTTATCAAACATAATTCATTAAATTACCACGATATACGAGTATGTATAAGAAAATCATTGTTTAAACGGAAAAACCGATAAAATCTACTTCATTTCTGAAAATAAACACAATTACTTATTCCATATATTTCTTTGTTTATGCATACTACGGAACAATAATTAAAATTACACATACATACATACACGTTCTTTGTGCAGGTAGTCATTGTTCTCTTGAAAATAGGTAATTTGGTGTAATAGACTATTATGCTTTTTTAAAAAGCTTTTAATATTTTTCTACATTTTTTTTTTTTTAATTTTGCCTTGTATTCCGCACGTAGCAGGGTAGGCAGGTGTTAAGACACTCCGGTCTCCACTTTCTGCCGACTCCTAAAGGCATTGCGTGTTGAATGGCGGAACTTATCATCGCGCTTTGCCTCAACACCGGTGCAAAAAATGAAAATATTAAATATTTCATTTCCTCGAGTGGGAATCGAACACAAAACCTCTCGCGTTTACAATCACACCTTTGCATCCCTGCGTCACGATTGCCTTTAAACTACGTATGAATTACTTATGTACGTAGTTTAAAGCAAGGTCACTAGAAATAGTTCATAGGCTGCAAGCCTAATGTAGTAGTAATAGGTTCGATTTCCACTAAAGGAAATGAAATCCTTTTATTTCCAAGCTTTGCTTAGGCAAAAACGAGGCGTTTAGTTTCGCCACTCAACACGCAATGTCTCGAATTGGAAAGTGGAGAACGGAATGTTTTGACACTAGGTTCTCCCTGCTTCCCTGCTATAAAACGTCTGAAGAATTTTTAATTAACAGCATGTACCTCCTTAAATTTCAGCATAAAACCATAAACCGAGTACAATTACAAACAAAGATATTTATACAAGAATCATACAACTGTTTACGGAGCCATACTTCATTCTCCCCACAGTGGCAGGTGTGGAATCGCTTTGCCTACATGTAATATATTGTATAATAGGAAGGATGCTGTTGATTCGTTGAGATCAGCTGCATTATAGTTGTTGTGGTGAAATATGAAAAAGAAAAACATGTCATAATAAGTTGATGTAGATGAAGTTTGCTCAGCAAACTAGCCTGAAATTTATATTATTTTTTATTTTTATTTTTTTTGCTTTATTTTGTATCTCGCACATAGCAATAGGCAGATGGAACCTAGTTTTAAAGTGTGTCGCTTCCGTTGTCTACTTTCCGATTAATTTTGAAGATTGGTTGAGTGGTGGAACTCAACATCGCGCTTGGTCTCGTTTGCCAGAGCGAAAATATGAAAATATTAAATTTATTCATTTCTTCATATGAGATTGAAATTCAACCTATTGTGTTTACAGTCGCACGCTTGTGCTCCATACTTCAAATGGCTTCAAATTTAACAATGTAATATATTACGTGAGTATTACGGTTATCATAAAAAAATGCGTTTTCATAAAAATTACATGTTAGTTAAGTGGCAGAAACAAACGCTATGTTATATCTTGACAAATCGACTAAAATAAAAATAATTAAAAATATTATAATCTTTCCTTCGAGTTGTGATCGAATCCATTACCAAAATGTGTACAGTTCGAAACAGTTTTACTGAGCATTGGTGGCGTTTAGGGAGGATTTACATTATAGTACAAGTCACGGTTTGTTCTCAGTTCGACCTCAATCTGTTATTAATCTAAATATTTTCTAATAAGAAAATCTATGAGAGCATTCATTTTATCAAGTTCCGGTCAAGTTCCGGTCAAGTTCCGGTCCAATCACACATACATATATAAAAATGTTTCTGTTTCTTCATACACGAATCAAGAACGAACTCAGACCGGAAGTATAGTGAGTATCCTCCCCAATATATACTTAACAATAACAATAACTTTTTATAGCCTTCGCTTATTATAAACAAAATGCGAAATTAGTATGTGTGACATTATTATTTTTGACAGATTAAAATAAAAAAAAATAAATCAGCTTCACGCTGTATCCCGCAAACAGCAGGGTAGACAGAGGGAACCTAGTGTTAAGACAATCCGTTCCCCACTTTCTGCCGAATTCTGGAGGCATTACGTGTTGAGTGGCAGAACTCAACGCCGCGCTTAATCTCGACACCAGAGCGAAGAAATGGAAATATACATTTTAAGTAAATATTTCATCGCATCGAGTGACAGATTATTAGTAAATAAATTTTCCTGTTCGCTGAAAATAAACGTGATTGTGTATTCGTGACCTATGTAAATCCAGTTTTCGGTTGCTTTCACTGATAGGACCACGGAATTGACTTGCAGTATAGTTTCATTTTTGTTTTTTAACTCGGTCATTCATAGTTTCCACAGTTTTTGTTTGGCCTACATGTGTGATTCTATTGACTTTGTAATATGAAAATTTTACTTTTAGATTTTTTATTTGTTTTGTATACGTTTTTTATTTGTTTTTATGTACATACAAAATATATTTGCTTATAATTTGTGCAATGTATACAAAGGCTGAAATTAGTTTTTTAACAATGTTTATTATATACAACTTGATATTAACTTAAAGGTTCTGGTTTTTGAAAGAGATGAACAAAGAACGTAATGCAAGATCAGTGTAAATGGCATGATATTATACTATACTATATTATAATAACTTCATGCTTTATCCCCAGCGGAGTAGTCAGAGAGAACGGAGCGCCAAACGTTACGGTCTCTACATACCTCGTTCGCCTCGTCCACTGTCTTCAACCTCTTCATACATGCACTCCGGGGGGTCCTCATGCTTTTTACGTGACCTTCCTCCAGTATCTTTGAAACTGTGTTTTCGAAGGTCAACCGAGGTCTCCCCTACCTCTATTACCGCTCACTTTTCCATAATAAATCTTTTTTGCCATTCTTTCAGTAGTTCGACGTGCCCAAACCACCTGAGCACGTTCTTCTTCATTCTCACCGTGACATCCTCCCAAATATACTACTTCATTTACTTGTTCCAATATCATGATATTTGAACAAGTAAATGAGTTTGGGAAGTATGTTCAGTAGAGATGGAAGATACGAGATGGATGTGGAAAGGCGTATTGTTACCGGTAACATGGTTTACGGAGCCTTAGCTGCATTGATGAGACGGCGACACGTCAGCACAGCCGCACGTTTGGCCGTTCACAATGCAGTGATGGTACCGACACTGTTATACGGCAGGGAAACGTGGGTATTACAGAAGAAGAATGAAAGAAAGATAAATGTGTAGTGAATATTATCTTTTATAAAATTAAATAATTAATAATAATAATAATACATGTAAACTTCTATTTCATTCGATATTAATATTATATACTTACACTACATTCTATTTTCAAATTTACTTAAAACTAAATTGTTAATATTTATATTTATTATAATTCATCCGCACGCAGCGCATTCGCATGACAAACTTGTTTCGAGTTTTTTTGCTGTGCGTGACGTAGCCTGCTTGCTAGATCGGAAGAGC
>JAATLQ010035211.1:7408-27472 GCA_013421005.1 Heliconius erato x Heliconius himera
CCCCCCCTATGTCATCAAAAATAAGTAATCCTCTTAGCCCCTCTCCCAATGCTTACGTAAACATTGGCATATAAGTTTTTTAAGGTATTTTTTACTGATATTTTATTTGTATCTAATAGTTACATTTATATAAAAGGATATGTTCCCACTGACTGAGGTAAGACGCTCGCACAACCGTAACCGCTAATAGTCGAAAAGTGAAATTTGGACAGATTTATATTTTCGAATTCTGGAAATCCACTAAGAAGGGAATTTGAAAAATTTTAACCCTAAAGGGAAGAAATAGAGGTTTAAAGTTTGTACGGAAAAACTTTTAAATCAGCACCGATTTTTATAAAATTTTAAATTCAGACTCTTAAAAATATTTCATTGTTATTTTAATTCACCCCCTAAGAGTGCAAATAAGGGGTTGAAAGTTTTTATGGAAAAATCCTTATATCGCCACAGATTTTTATAAAATTTGAAATTTAGACTCTTGACAATGTGCCATTCCCGCTAAGTAGATATAATAAACTTATATATTATTATATTATAAAACTAATAGTTATATCGTCTACCAAATATAGCCATAATATATATGAAAAAATAAATTACCTCTGCTTACGTAATTACTAGCTAGACCCCCCCACCCCCCATGTCATCCCCGCCCCCCTACAGTGGTTACGTAATACTTGAACGGCCCCAGTGGCTTAATACTTATTTCTTTACGTTTACGACATTATTAAAAAACTGAAAAGATTAATTAGGCTGAATTTCCCTAATATCACTGATTGCTTTGAGTTAAAAAACATCTTTTTGTATTGGACAGTCCATTTATCGAAGAAGATTATGTAATTGAGTCAGTTGTGGCGCAGTGGCAAGAGCGTGCGACTGTGAATACAACGGTTGCGGGCTCGATTCCCACTCGAGGGAATTTAATATTTAATTTTTCCACTTCCTCGGTCTGGTAACAAGGCTAGGCGCAGAGTTGAGTTTCGCCACTCAACGAGTCATACCTCGAAAATGTAGCGGGAAGCGTAGAACAAAAATGTCTTAATGAAAATGGAGTGTCTTTGCACTATGTTTCCAGGTTTCCAGTATTTCTAGGTTGCGGGATACATGGTGAAGCTTAAAAAAACAATTTATAGGTTTCATTACATTAAAATGATTAACGTAATTTTAATCGTTTCGGGTATTTGGATTATGACATGTCACAACTTTTAGTTATATCTATTTCACAACGCGGGTTAAGTAAAAGCTTACACTGGTAAAAATCAAAATTGTTAAAATACTCCACTCCCATTAAGACATTTCCGTTGCACATTTTCCGCTGAATTCTGAAAGCATTGCGTGTTAAGCGGCGGAACTCAACATCACGCTATATCTCGTTACCAGAGCGAGAAAAGGAAAATATTAAATATTTAATTTCCTACAGTGGAAATCGAACCCACAACCTGCAGCTAACGCCACGACTGGCCTCTAAATATACAAAGACTACATTTCACTGCACGCTCACATAATGTTTATTTAATATCAAGGGCATTGCCTGTATTATAATATTTACTTTTACCTTACATTTATTTCCTGCTCATCCACGATACGTATAATTAAAAAATCTGCTTATTTTTTATTATATCTTTTTGTTTTCTTTTTTATACATTTTTTTTATTTTAAAAGAAAAATGCTATTATTACAACTATGGCATTTATACAGGTTTTTTTAAATTATTATTAATTTTATTTTATGATTATTTTTTATAATTTTGCATCTGACATTGAAGTAAAATAATATTTATTTCTTTATATACATATAACGTTAGTACTTTGTTTTGATATTTTAGTAAGAACTTGACCTATAGTATATAAGTATATGCAGATGTTAATAACCCTAGTGTGCAGGTGATCGAACGCAGTTTTGCGTTACACTATCATAAAAAATATTGTAAATATTTTTATATTGTTGTATGATATGACTTTTTTTACTGCTTCACGATGTATCCTGCATATAGCAGGATAGGCAGAGAGAATTTAAAAACCTAGTGTTAAGACACTCCGTTCCCATTAAGACACTTCTGTAATCGACTTTCAATTTCATCCATTGAATTCTCAAAGTGGTGGAAATCAGCGCCACGCTTTATCTCGTTACCAGAGCGAGAAAATGGAAATATTAAATAGTTTTTCCCTCGAGTGGGAATCGAACCCAAATCGAACGTCACGTTCACAGTCAAACGCTTGTATCGCTGCAGCTGACTTGTAAATTACGAGTTATTATAAAATCGATCGTATTAAGATATTATGAAGATAGGTCCCTAGAATTTCTTACTTATTAGATAATTACAACTTACAATAATAAATGTTGAATGGTTAAAAGGAACACTGCTATTTTAATAAGGTAAATAAATAATGACTAAATGTCTATATTTATAATTCCACACTGTACTTGAGTCAAGAAATAAATCTAAAACAACATTACCACAAATAAAATGGCTGGATAAGTCCCGTTTATAAAAAGCGCTCGAAACTCTGAGATCGATCTTGAGATACCCTTTTCATTCAAAGATTATCAGCTATGAAAGAAAACGGAATCTCAAGACCGCTCTCAGCGGTTTATAAATATGGTATAACCCATGTATCGAGTAAAAATATGTATATAATATAATTTTTAAGCTAAATAAAAAAGGATTTCTAAATTATCCTGTGGTTGCGAAGAGGACATGTCGACTTTAATATAACAATAAATTCTTTAGTAACCGTTTTCACTCGGGTATTTACCTTATACGATAGCTGTCGTGTTTATCTGCAATTTAAATGTAGGCAGGTATAAGGATAAATTGTAGTGGAAGTTATGGCGAAATGTTAATACTAGCAAAACTTGAATGTTAAAAATAGATTTATTAAATGTATGTTGATTTCCTTTTGCTTCACGTTTATACTTGTATTTAGAAGGATTGGCAGAGAGAAACTAGTGTCAAGGCACTGTTTTCTTTGTTTTCTGCCCAAATTCAAGACATCTGCGGTTTTAGTGGCGGGACTGAACGCCGCGCTTTGTATTTCCAGTGCGGGGAAATGAAGATTTTCGTGATTTGTCACATTTCGTCATTGTCGTGAGTGGGTATCGAACCCATAGCCAATGCTGCTGTTAGCCGCTGCCCATCTACTCCACTATAGTGTATCTCTATTTCTAAAAGTTTCAATATATTTGAATTTTGCATAAAGACTAATGCAATTACCACATTGATATAGTGTCTTATTTCTATTCTACATGAATGTCACCGGCGTGTATAATTAATTAAATGAATAAAATATAAATGGTTATTTTTACCTGTATACAGTTATAGACTATACCTATGTATTTACATATAGTATTTAGTCCATTTGGATTAAATATATTAACGAGAACGACATCTAAGCATTACATATAATATGTGGAAACATGGACCATCAAAGCAAAAATAGTTAAATGTTTTGAAAAAGATATAAAATTGGATAAAAAAATAATTCTAATTTATTTTATTTTTAATTATTATTATTATTATACTTTATGCTATATACACATATATACCCTGCTATGTGAGAACATAGTCTTAAAAAACTCCTATTAAAAATTTGTTGAGTTGCGCCCCCACTTTCCTCCGAATTCTTGAGGCATTGCGTGTTGAGTGGCGGAACTCATCGCCGCGATTTGTCTCGTTACCAGAGCGTGGAAATAAAAATATTAAATACTTATTTAATTTTTAGACCACAGCGCCATGACGGCCTCACGTTAATATATGTACGAGTATGTATATATGCAAAATTAAGCTGTAAGCCGGAAAAAATCTTAACAACTCTAGATGTAGAAATATATGCAAAGGTGCAATATTATTGCAATAAGATAAGATTTACAAGATTAAGCGACTATGTAGATGTCTACATAGTTGCTTAATCTTGTAAATTTAAATATATTTATTAATTATCTTAATCTTAATCGTCACCATTGTAATGCAGTTAAGATGTCTAACAGAAAATGATTACTATAATTTCAAAGTAAATTAGCGAAATAAATCAGCATCAATATATATTGTTTTTATTACTATCTAAATAAGAGATAAATGAGACCAGTCGTGGCGCAGGGGCTCAAAGTGTGACTGTAAAACCGACTGGTTATGGGTTCGATCCTCACTCGAGGAGATGAAATATTTACTTAAATTTATATTTGCATTTCTTCGCTCTGGTGTCGAGGACAAGCGCGGCGTTGAGTTCTGCCACTCAACACGCAATGCCTCTAGAATTCGGCAGAAAATGGGGAACCCTGCAGTGTGCGGGATACAGCGTGAAGCTGATTTATTCTTATTTTTATTTTATTTTACTATCTAAATGTCTGGACATTGATATTTTTTTTTTAGCTTCACGCTAATCTTAACCAAGTGTTAAGATACTTCGTTCCCCGCTTTCAGCCCATTTTTTAAATTTCTGGTCATTGATGTAATTTTCAACTTAACGCTCAACGCGGCGTTGAGTTCTGACACTCAACACGCAATACCTCCAGAATTCAGTGCAGAAAGTGGGGACCGGAGTGTCTTACACTAAGTTCCCTCTGCATACCCTGCTGTGTGCGGGATACAGCGTGAACCTGACGCTCATCTTTTTCCGAGTGCTAAGACATTCCGTTCTCCACTTTCAGCTTAACTTTTGAGACATAATATGGAAAGTGATGATAAAATCCAATTTCTCGACATTAATATATTATTTAGCTACTTACTCGTCGTCATCGTATACGTGAAATAAAGTGAAGATACATTTCTATTAATTTATTAAAAAAATCATACAAATCGTTAACGCTATATTAACTATAATTTACACCGGGTAGTAGATTGACAATCAGTTGATAAAAGTGTAGCTGCGCGCGCGCACGTCAGTCATGGCGCGACAGATGTATATACGAGTTATATTAGTGTTCGTTACGTTCACATTTATTTATGCTGGTATGTTATTTTTTTTATTCTTGGTATATATTATAGTGATAGGTGTGATATTAGAAATAATATTTTGGGAAGTTATTAATAAAATTTTAACATCATAAAAAGGTGCTTAAAATTTTTAAATGCTGGATTTAGAAATTGTATTTTTCTTTTATAAATAATTATTTTTGTTCATATGCTTAGATATACGACTTTCAAATAACAAAACAAGATTTTGAGTACTTTTTAAAAAATATTTTGAGAAACGAAAAATATATTTTTAAAAATATATCTATATAAATAATATATAAAAATATATTATGTTTAAAAAATATATCTACTTTTAATATTTTTTAAGCTAAAGAAAATATTTGAAGACTTAAATAAAATATACGTTTTTAAGTAAAAAATACCTACCCTTCTAGTTCGATCGATACATCGTACATATATTCAAATTGTACCGATAGATTAATAAAAAATGATTTATATCATTTCTGTTATAGTCTTATTTAATTTAGCATACAGGCAGTAATTAAAATACCATGGCACGGTGTATTTTTTTTATATGGTCAGGTGTTTTAGACCACCTAAGTAAGTGATATTTCTAAATACCAGTATATCTACTAGATTTAAATGTTGGTTATATTTCATTGCTTTAAGCTTGAGAAGGTTATAAAATTAAAATCAGCTTCACGTTGTACCCCGCACATAACAGGGTAGGCTGGGGGAACCTAGTGTTAAGACACTCCGTTCCCCACTTTCTGTCGAATTCTGGAAGCATTGCGTGTTGAGATTCGCTACTCAACACGCAATGCCTCCAGAATTCGGCGGAAAGTGGGGAACGGAAATGTCTTTAACTCTTAATGGGATACAATGTAAAGATAAAAGAAATACAATTTTACTCTTTTTGTGTATATATATTATGTAAATGTATACCATTTATATAAAAAGCTGATTTTTTATTAATTTGCTTTATGTAACAAGAAATATATTCATCGTTTTAATATTTTTTATTATATGTAAATTGACGTATAATGTCAATCAGCGAAAATATGATCTAAGAGCTAGATGTCAATAGCTTAGCTCAGCTTCGATATAAATAACATAAAAAAATAACCAATAAAAGTCGCTTTTTTCTTTTAATAACAAAATAATACTAAAACTACGATATAAACTTGTATTATTTTTCTGATGTAAATATCATTTTACAACTAATAAATAAAATTTACAATATATTCTATAAGGATTCCGTTTTTACATTTTGAGGTACGGAACCCTAAAAAAGATAATTGCCCACAATTTTCTCCATATAAATAATTTTAGCATCGTTTGTTAAAACCTCGACTAGTTATATCTATAAAAAGTTATGGAGATATTACTGTTAGCATATTATTATATACTAGCGGACCCGGACGCGGCTTCGCCCGCTTGAACTATACGAATGCTTATTAGATATATTTATGCCAGTCGTGGCCAGTCGTGGCGCAGTGGCACGAGGTGTGACTGTAAAACCGACTGGTTGTGGGTTCGATCCCCACTCGAGGAGATGAAATATTTACTTAAATTTATATTTCCATTTCTTCGCTCTGGTGCCGAGGTTAAGCGCGGCGTTGAGTTCTGCCACTCAACACGCAATGCCTCCAGAATTCGGCAGAAAATGGGGAACGGAGTGTCTTAACACTAGGTTCCCTCTGCCTACCCTGCTGAGTGCAGGATACAGCGTGAAGCTGATTTTTTTTTTTTATGAAATTTGTTTTTGAAAATATCTAACATTAGTTAAATTATTAAATAAAAAAATATATATAAGTAAACGTAATCAAAGTAAAATATTAATAAAAAAAAAACTAAACAAATCCAGCCATTAATATCATCAAAGTAAAATAAATATTTAAAAGAATTAAAATTAAATGTGTTGTGTTATGTTTTTGCAAGTGCATGTGGTTATTTACATAATACTCAAATACAATAAAAAATACTTATTATATTTTTTGTCTCTGTCTGTCTGTCTTTCTATTTCCCCGAGCTAATGTTCAGAGCAACTGAACTGATTTTTATTGGACTTTCAGTGATCGACTTTACTGATTTACCCGGGAAAAATCTTCTTACACGTTTTCTATATGAAATAACTAAAGTCCTTTCTTCATTAAATATGATAAGTTTTGCGAGCAATATCAAATAAAATTCCAAAAAACTAAAACTACAATTTATTAAGTATATAACAACGGTATAGATAACCATCCAACTGAGATGAAATAACCAACAATTCTTTCCTTAAATAATAAATACTTAAATAATATTATGCCGATGACGCGCAGGGCCGCAACTTACACCACACCAAGAATTTTATGAAAATCTAACTAATCTACTACTCGAATAAGCGAAAAACCAAAGAAAAGTATAAATTAATTATAAACAGCAAATAATTACATAAAAATTAACAGTAGTTCGAAAATGTATGAAAATTTACAAAACCGTCAAAGTCATTTGCCCGTTCGCGTCGGTCATTTCGAATCAGTCATATCTCCTTAATTATTTATTAGAATGTTATACAATAAACTATAATTTCAATCTTGATGAAATATTCATATAAATATTATATTCATTTTCATAAGGATCAATATCAAATTGTAGAAAATACATACAACAAAAATCCGATAAATATAAAGAAAATAATTAAAATGGTTACTTTTGTTCAACCTTCAGAGATAAACATATACCATCGCGGAACATTTTTTAATTATTTAAAGAAGAATATTTTTGTTAAACATTATTTTTATGTATCTCATAAGGTTGAGTCGGCGCACGCCATGTATGCGTTAAGCAAGCTCATTTTGGGTGACGTTTTCTTATAACAACAAACTTTGCAAACCGTTGCTTAGCAACGGTCGGTTGTTATTAAGATGGCAGAATAAATTGCCTGTCAAACTAAAAAGTATTTTAATATATTAGTATACATCGACAATATTACAAATATGAGAAAAAAAGTATCCTATGTTCATCCGAAGACCCTCAAGTATCTCTATATGAGTATTTTATCACAATAGAATTAGCGGTTTGGCCCTGATTGCGTAACAGACAGACAGACAGACAGACAGACAGACAGACAGACAGACAGAGTTACTTTCGAATTTATAATATAGGTATGGATTATGACCACAAAGCATTTACTACACTGGCTTCTTAGAATTATTATATGATGTGATTTAATATTGAAAATAGTTAATATTTTTTGGGTTCCGTGCCCAAACGGTAAAACGGGTCGCTGTCCCTCCGTCCGTCTGTCCGTCTGTCACCAGGCTGTACCACAATAATTTTATAATACTGTTGACTACAAATAAATACTTAAACACATAATAAAATAAATATTTAAGTTGACTCCCATACAACAAACGTGATGTCCAGTGTCGTTTGCCATTTTTATAGATAATTTTACTGACTTAAGGTAATGACCGGTTTTTTATTTTATTTTCACGTTTTATTTCACATATAGTAGAGAGAATCAAGTATTTTTATATATTACGTTCTACTCTTCTTACCTGTATTTGAGACTTTGCTTGTTGAGCTGCCTGATTTGTCTTATCAAAAAGAGGAAATGAGATGACGCCGTCCCACTCAGCCATAATGGCCATAAATAGATGATTATTTAGTATACATATTATGGATTTTAGACTAAAAATCTCATTTGAAATTCAATATATTTTGTGAAAAAATTAAATTATTACTATATTTAAAATATTTTGAAATAAAAATAAAAACTAAATTAGCTTCACGCTGTATCCCGCACACAGCAGGGTAGGCAGAGGGAACCTAGTGTTAAGACACTCCGTCCCCCACTTTCTGCCGAATTCTGGAGGCATTGCGTGTTGAGTGGCAGAACTCAACGCCGCGCTTAACCTCGACACCAGAGCGAAGAAAATGGAAATATAAATTTAAGTAAATATTTCATCTCCTCGAGTGGGGATCGAACCCACAACCAGTCGGTTTTGCAGTCACACCTCGTGCCGCTGCGCCACGACCGGCCTTAAATAAAAAAAAATTAAAATATTTTGACTGTACAAATTATGATCTTGCAGCTTTTTAATTAAGATATTATGAATTTTATGTTCATTTGTTCTGCTGGAGGCCAGTCGTGGCGTAGGGGCACAAAGTGTGAGTGTAAATCGACTGATTGTGGGTTCGATCCTCATTCGAGGAGATGAAATATTTACTTAAATTTATATTTTTATTTCTTCGCTCTGATGTCAAGGCAAAGCGCGGCGTTGAGCTCAGCCACTCAACACGTAGTAATACCTCCAAAATTCGGCAGAAAGTGTCGAACGGAGTCTCTTAACACTAGGTTCCCTCTGCCTACCCTGTTGTGTGCGGGATACAGCGTGAAGCTACTGCAAATTCTGCTGGAGAGAGAGCTCTCCTTATTTTAAAGTTCTATATTCAACATAAAAGAATCATCAACCATTTTTATTCCAAATGTGGTAAGATGTTCCTTGTCTTTAAACGTAACATACTTAACTTATGATCATAACATAGACAGCAATGTCCGGTTATAGTTTAAATGCGACGGCATCCAGATTGTACCAATTAATTCTGCTGTAATTGACCTGATTCCTATACAGTATGCACACAAATATTATAGAACAAAAACATCAAATTAGGTAATTACGTGATATACCTATTAATCATCTAAGCTGTGGTTGTGTGCTCGATTCCCAATTATGGGGATGACTCTTTCGAAATATTTTTATATGCCGCTCTGGTGGATAAAGTGCGGCGTTAAATTACGCTACGCAACACGCAATACCTCAAAAAATACGACGTAATGTTGAGAACGCAGTGTCTTAACTGTGGATTACTTTGCTTTCCTTCTCGTTTTCAATGAAACAATTAATATTAGACTTAAGACGTTTTAAAATATTCTGCCAATATTTTTCACAGGATATTTTAAAATGCCTTTATTTTTATTTAACACATCTAAATGTGACTTGTATTTTGCATACATTGTTTTACTTTAACATTTCACGGTCGCCAAGGTCATTTTAACTTACATTGTATAAGTTTATGAAGAAATTTTAAATACATACTAGTATTTTAGCATTTTCTTATTGTTTTTCTTATTTTAGGAACTTATAAAATTTTAGACGTAACTCGAATCTCGAAAGAAAGAGAAGTCTCTTGGGTACTCTAAAATTCTAAATGCCTTAGACGGTATCAATAAGACCCGAGTCTCGTCCCGCTAAATTGTATTGAAATAACATATTTATTTCAATGAATTTGATTAAACCCGACGTAAAATAAAAATAACTAAAACTACCCCGAGCGGTGCTTGTATCGACTATCATTACGCTTATGTCGAGACGCGGCCCCATTGCACCAAGACTCAATCAATAAAATAAATATTTTTACCTAGAGTAATCTAAAGTAAGCACCGATAACCGTCATCTTTACAGCCAGACGTGGCCCCAGTACGCCACGACGACCACGATTAATAAAAAAATCGAACCCACGACCTCCACAAATGTTATTACATGCAGAACTAATTCATTCGTAATATCTGTATAGTATAATCAATAACCGTTCAATGATAAAGTGTTACATAATTCACGGTTTCTTATACGTGACTCAGATTATACTGTGAGACGTGACAAAATGAAAATTATGTTAATACGTTTCCACGTATTAACATTATTGTTAAATTGAAATATGTTTTTTTTATTTTTTTATTTATATATATATTTTTATTATTTTTGTAGTTTAGCTTTATTGTACTTTCTCTCTCTCATCAGAGATTTTATCTCTGGTGAGATAAAATCTCTCTTTGATGAAATTATGAAATAGTTATCTAAAAATATTTAAACATTTTTAAAGTGTTATTTCACACTCAGAAATGAAAATAACTTATTAAGAAGATGTATAAAACATTTTTAAGCAGTGGAATTTGAACCCGCGCCTCTTTGGAAACTGTTCAAGTGCTCTGACCAACTAAGCCATACGTCGAAATTCTTATGCGGTTGTCACAACTTATTTATGTTGTTAAGAGATTAATGATTATGGACGATGCTTAAGAGGTGTGCAGAGATCCTGTTTCCTGTGGCTCCTGGTAGGGAAAAAGCGTGAAGTTAAAAAATGAGAAGTTAATATGCGGTGTTCTGACATTTACAAAAGTCAAAAGAGAATTGGTTGGATGATTTGTCACTAAGTTATGTAACTAAAATATATTTTAGAACAGATAATAATTATTTTAGTTTTAAAAATATATATTTGATATAAAAAATTATTCGTCGTTTTGGTTGGTATAGAAATTTAATCTTTCCAAAAACACATCATGATGTACTAAATATAATTGAAATATATGATCTTCCTCATGCTTTAATCATATTTTTTCTTTAACAGACGATGTCTCAATACCGAAGCCTCAAAAGTCCTTAGAATCGGGCATGAACCCGATCTACATACCAGCGGACGAAAAACATGGATCTTATTGGAGGAAATCAGCATCAGAAGTTCTAAAATCGAAGCTAAGAGAGACATTAAATACAAATAAAGCAAAGAATGGTATAATGTTCATCGGTGACGGCATGTCCTTGGCGACAATAATGGCAGCTAGAACCTTCGGGGGACAAATGGAGAAAGAGCTAGGAGAAGATAATGTACTAGATTTTGAAAAGTTCCCTGTGTCTGGATTGGCTAGGGTGAGTTTTTTTAGCTTATCATTGTATCCCATATATAGAAGGGTAGGCAAAGGGAATCTAATGTGAAGAGATCCGTTTCCCACTTTCCGATCTATTTTCGATGGTGGTGGGTGGTTACTTTTTAGAATAAAACTAAAATTAACCATATACATATTATAAAAAAAAAATAGTCAGTGAGGACACTCATCCTAGTTATTAAGTTTATACATTAATAAGATTATACCTCCCGATTTGTTGAAATATCATCGAACAATTTAATTATATTGCAAATAAAAAAAGGCACGGGCATACTGCGCCCGTGGATGTCGTTTTATTTAAAATAAAAACGGTGGAACCCAATTTCACTCTTTGTCTTGTGATTGGAATGTGAAAATGTAAATAGTTCATACCCCCGAGTGAGAATGAGAGTCACAACTATCAAACAACACTTCTTAGACATAAAAGTACTTAGTAGTTAAAGAGATGAATAAGAAACAGATCATAAATAAAACGACGTACGTGGTTAAAATTCTAAAATAATTATGTAACAAAAAACGTTTCATTAACATGTAAATAATTGCAAATTTTATGGACATCAACACGTTCAAGGCGTTTCGACACACATAATCATCTTGCTAATAAAGAAATATGTATGTTACTTAGTATTAAGAGTAGATATACCTACCCTGCTAAGGAAAAAAAAAAATATTTTTTATATTTGATTAGGCAAAAGAACATGGCTTCATGCTTTTTCCAGCGTAGCAGTATGTTGTTTTCAATCTTAGGCAGAAACAACTTGTTTTCAAACTTAGGGTTAAACATTCCATTCCCTACCTTCCGCCATTTTTTTTAGAAATAATATTAAAACCGGTTAAGAACGCTGTGACATAAGTTGATTCAACAAAAACTGTGCCGATTGATCGGTGAAGCGATTATCGTCTACAGATTTTTTTAAAAAACACTTTCTAAACAACAACTAAATTGACACACTTATATTTTAAAACAAATCGTGTTTAATGTTTCGCATCTAAACATTTAAAGATTCATCAATCAATGATAAAAAAATAGAAAATCTCTAAAACAGATTTTTTACTACGCATACGTTTTTATCAGGTCGAACTATTATATAACAAACTATTTTATAAAATTTAAGAATCTGAATTTGACTTGATTTGAGCTTAGGCTAATATAATATATAGCATCAGGCACATTCTATAGCACTCGTATCATTTGGTGCAGAAAACCGTGTTTTTCTAGTTATTTTATACTGTATAATATTAATTTTAGCACTTTTATTAGTTTGAACTGTAACAAACTAGGTAATAAAATCTAAGAATCTTAATTCAATAATATTATGGTATCATCGAGCTGGTCCAATGATGGAATTGGAAGATGGCTGATGGAACCTTAGACTGCCTACTAGTAAACATCGTATAGTGTTTGTAATCAATATATACGTCTTATTATTATGTTCTAGTAAAAAGCGTGTTTTTTTTAATTATTATTTTATTTTTACATTATTATTTGTGTGTGTAAAATAAAACCATGTAATGACTTTTGATAAACACAAGAAAACTGAAGGAAATGAGTTAATTATACTATTAATTGAAATATTATCATTGCAATGTAAAAGTAGCACTGAAGGTATATAATAATATATGAATTAGTTCAATACAAATGATGAGATTTTTGTGTAATAGTAATCAAGGTAATCAAGGCTGCATTAATTTTTGGCATTACGGTAATAAATTTGATTGGGAAGTATATTACACTATTATATGAAGAGAATATTTAGATTGACTGTCCTATTACTAATCTTCGCTGCCCGTCTGTATGTCTGTCCGTTTCTCAAGACTTCTGTAGTGTCTTGACTGTTGAAATTTTCAGCGACAATGAAGGGCATTGAGTTCCACTACTTACCCAAATACGAACAGACAGCGTCAATAGAAACATCTAGATATTTAGTTTTTTCTATCTACCTTCTTATATGCGGGATAAAACGTGAAACAATACCCCCGTTCAATTGAAATATCAGCCAATTCATTCAGTAGCCAATTATTTTTATATGTTTATTATTCAAAACATCAAAATAATTAGCAAAATGTGAAATATTTATTTTAGCTTTACGCTGTATACCGAAAATAGCCGGGTAGACAAAGGATTCCTGGGAACCTAGTATTCCGTTCCCCACTTTCCGTCGAAATTTTGAGGTATTAAGTGTTAATTTGTAGAATTAATCAAATATAAGTGTGAGAAAATGAAAATATAAAATGAAATAATATATATAAATAATAAATCAAGAAAAGAAAATATTTCATTACCTCAAGTGGAAATTGAAACCACAACTGTTGCTTTTACAATATTCAAGTAAAAGCTAAATAAAAATAATAATTATTTATATTATACTCGTACTTGTATGGTAGATATCTAGGACTCAGACTATTTAAGCTGAATGTTAATTTCTAAACGAGTTTGTTACTAGGTTAGTGCAAAATGAAAGGAATATTGCAAATGATCATAATAATATGTATCTAACAAATATTTTTATACTTATATAACAGTTTTACGGTTTTTCTCATAGAAGCGGGCCGGAAGAGGGAACTTAGTGTTAAAACACTTCTTTCTCTGCGGCGAAGATAGTGCATATTGATGGGTGGAACTAAATGTCGTGTTTTGTTTTGTTAGAAACGAACAAATTAATATAATTAGATTAGAAGCATTCTCCTCAGTGGGGATCGAACTCACAATCACAGGATTTCTTTCATGTGCCGTCCCACTGCGCTACGACGGCATAACTTCTTCTTATTCTTCTCAATTAAAGACTGCTAAGCAATCTCAGGTCCCAACAATAAAATCTATCTTACTATAGACAACCTTCGAATTGCAGGGTAGGCAGAAGAATCAGGATCCTTCTGCCTAATTCTAATATTGAGACACTCCGATCCCATTAAGACACTTCCGTTCCCCATTTCCCGCCGAATTCTCGAGGCATTGCGTGTTGACCGATAGAACTCAATTTGCCAATTGTTATCAGAGCGAAAAAAATGAAAATATTAAATGTTTCAGTCCCTAGTGCCCCAGCGTCACGACGGCCTCAATATTTTTTTTCTAACAAAAAAAAAATATTGAAGCCGCCGCCGGCGTCTAAAGTAACTAAAATTTTTTATAGGCTATACAGTATTCTAAGTGCTTTCAATATTTTCCTTCAATTGTTGTCGTGTAAACTTCAATTACAAGAATAGTTGGTTAAACCGTGTGTCACGTTTAAGGAAATGAATGAGGACACGCGTACTATAATTACTTGATACGACGACGCGGCAATCGGTTGCTCTCGATCTGATTTTGTTTAAGATTTTTTTGTTTCTTCCTACAACTAGCGATTCCATTTTTCTCCAATAGTATATACTAAAGGGTTCTGACGTTATAATAAAAACAAGAAAGTAGAAGGAGTAGTTTGGAAAATAATTATTTTAATTACTTTGGAGTATTCCATAGTGAGAATAAGAAAGTCAGCTAGTGTGAGTCGGACTCGCGTACGAAAAGTTCTGTACCATTCTTTCAATTCTATTTGTAAAAAGGACAGCAAAAATCACGTTTATTGTAAAGGAGCTAAATTAATTATGTATTATTTTCTGTTTTGGTGGTGGTGATATAGCGGCACCAGAAATACATATTCTGTAAACATTCCAACTGCCTAACTATAATAGAAGCAAATAAACAGACAGCGAAGTCTTAATAGTCGGGTACTTTTCGGGTTTTTTCCGTTGGGTACGGAACCCTAATAAGAACGTGATCAGAAGGTTAGGGCACGTCGAGACAATGAGTGACGAAAGAATAGTAAAAAAGAAATATAAAGCAAAATAAGAATACAATATCGATAATACTCGTGGAAAGTTGTATAAAAATCATGAGGAAGAAATGTATGAAGAAGTTGATGACAGTTGACGGGGCGACCTCGCTAGAGATTACACAGCTTGAAGTGAAAAAAAATATTGTCTTTAAAGTCAGTTTACGGACGATAATGTTACGTAATGACCTCATAAAAAAATATTGATGAAAAATTACATACTTTTGTGAATGGAATTAAATTATGATCACTGTATTATCATTATTTTGTATAAAACAAAGGTTAATTGAAAATTACAATTTTATTACATACTTTTTAAGGAAAAAAGGAATATAAGAAAAAAGATCTTATAAGAAAATTTTGTTGTCCTTCTGTCTGTTTGTCAAGAGCCTTTATCTCAGGAACGCTTGGAGATATCGAGTTGAAATTCAAACCATATACTCAAATCTACGGGCCCTTGATTTCCTGAAAAAAATAGTATTTCTATATTTACCTAAAAAAATATATGGCCGTTTACATTGCAACAAACGCGCATTTCGACACTATAAAGGGAATCAAAATTAATAGGGTACTAATAGGGGTAACAACGTACTTTAATCGCAAAGCCGAACGCTTAACCCGATCGTGTTTCTCTATCGCTTGTTACGCGCTCTCGCTTGCACTCTCAGCTCAGGCGGAACATGACAATGAGTCATACTTTTTCGTGCACGCAGCCGGCGTTTATCGATTTATAAGAAGTTATAACGTCAAAAATATACTTATTTTAGTTTCATATTATAATATATCACATAGAAATAAGGAGAGAGGATAAGGGGATTACTCCTACTTTTATGTTCAGAGACATAATAGTTTCTTAAATTTCTCGTTAAATAGGCAATATTGCTAATACTACAGACTAGTAGTTGTCCTTGATTAAAGCCTAAAAAATACTACGAACTACAGTAAAAAATTAAGGCTAAGTACAAATCTACGCTAACGCGGCGTAATTGATGAGTTTGACGGACACGTGATGGTTGTGGTTCCGACAGTCACTCTGTTCTATAGAATATTTTAGATTCGTTCGTTCGTTCGTTCGTTCGTTTTTATTGAGTTCCGTTGTATAATATATAATATAAATAAAAACTAATAATATTTATCTCTATGAAGAAAGTATGAAGAAAGTTATAAAAGTTGTGAAAGTAAATATAAGTTAGTTAGTTAAAAGCAATAGTCCCGTCAGATTTTGAGGCTGTCATGGCGCAGCGAAAAATTGAATAATTTCTTTTCTCGAGTTGGAATCGAACCCAAGGGCCTCGAGGGCAAGATTTATTTATCTTTTTTTGCATTGAAGTCCGTTCCCACTGTACATTTAAAATCATCAAAATTTACGAATTTTATTTAGTTGTTCAATAACAGACTTAGTAATGCAAGAAGATAGGTGAAAATTTGTTTTTGTGCTTACCATACATACATACATATATTGGAAGTAAACAACTAACCAAGTGACCGCGAGAGGTGCAAGCGGACGAAGCCGCGAGCGTTTATAAAACAAGAGTTGTTTTATATTTCAGGAAATCATAAAAACTTAATGAACAAGGCCCTTTTATATGTTACTATTAAGGAAAATATATCATCTGAAGTAGTAGAGTGGGCCACGGAAGTGTAATGGAACCACTGTGTCTTAATAATACGATCTCTGCTTACCCTGCTATGTAAAATTAAAAAAAAAACATTATCTAATATCGTAGAGTCAACGAACGCTAAAAACTGTTTATAAAACAAAGTGCATTTATTACAAAGAAAAATGACTAACGTTTTGAAAAACTGTTGTTTATCTGATGCTGCGCTTAATTTTTGTTTTAATTGTCCATCGTACGGTTATTTAATCTATGTGTTACTATCTTTTTTCTATATAAAAATCTTCTAAAAATTCCGTTACTGGGTGACTGACAGACAGACAGAAGAAAAGAAAAAAGTGACTTTTTATTTTTTATAGTTCACACAGAGGAAAGAAAGAGGCTGGAAGAGATCTCTTATAGAGATAAGTCCACCTTTGTGAACTAAATGTTTTATTGTTGTTTTCTTATGTATATTTTAGTACAATAAAGAATACTATATATTTTATAAACGAAAATATAGTTTAGTAAAACGTAGTGTTTCCACACTCCAATCATAATTATTCACATTCAGAGTCGTATACTAATATTTAACTGTTGTTAAAGTCAAAAGCTAAAGCAAACAGTTCACACCAGAAAATTACACAATTAACAAATAATTTCATACAACAAATAAATCTGTTTCATTTGATTTTTTGCATCGACTCGATTTGCAGTGGAGGAATTTAACGCCGCTATTCGTCTTGTTGCCACCGCGTGATAATCGAACCTACTGCCGTCGTATATATATTTGACCTGATTTAATTATTTATTTGTATAAATCGGCTTTACGCTGTATGTCGCACACAGCAGGGTAGACAGAGGGAACCTAGTGTTAAAACACTCCGTTGACACAGTCATATTTAGCACTAGCATTAACATTATTTGTATAACAACAAATAACTTTTTTTATATAAAGACGACTTGTAATCAAAAGATGTAATATAAAGATTTAAAGAAACGTTGATTTAAGCAAATTTATTCAAGCAATATTAGGATAGGCTACTTTTCATTCTAACCTGTCAAGGACTACGCAACGAGCAGAAATGTTTTTCATTCAATTTCGATATGCGCTTGTCGTTCTCTCATCTATAATTAATATAATAAAGCTGAAGAGGCCAGCCTAAATGCGACAGGTCGTAGGTTAGATTCTCACTCGAGGAAGTGAATAATTTAATATTTAATTTTTCTCACTCTGGTCTCAACTAGCAATGCTTCAAGAATTAGGCGGAAATTGCGGAACGGAATGTCTTAATACTAGGTTTCCCCTGCCTACCCTGGTGTGTGCGGGATACAGCGTAAAGCTGATTTATACATATAAATAATTAAAACAGGTCAACTATGTATACGACAGCAGTGGGTTCAACTCTCACTCGGTGGCAACAAGACGAATAACGGCGTTAAATTCCTCAACAGGGTTCCCAATTCCCTCTATCTACCCTGTTATGTGCAGTGTGTCCTGCACACAGCATGGTAGGTAGGTAGATGGTACATGTAGTATACTATAGAGTTTGTTTGGTTAGGCACTCTAATCTTAGGAATTACTGGTTGAAATTCAAAAATTCTTTTGTGCTGGATAGTTAATTCAAAGGCTAAAGCTATAGGTTCATATCACGTTTATCGTTGTTATGTAACCCTCCGTCCCTGCGGTCGGAGTTAGACATTTAGAATATGTCATACAAGCACAACTTAGTTATTTCCATTTTTATTGTGTCCTTGACCTTCGAGAAACTTAATTTGCAATATCAACGTGATTTCTTTGACATCGATGTTTGTTGCGAAAGAAACGCTTATATGAAATAGGAATATAGATAAAAATACCGTCGAGAAAAAAAAACTAATATATTTTTGAGGCCAGTGTAGAGCAGGGGCACAGACGTGTGACTGTAAACACAACAGGTTGTGGCTTCGATTTCCACTCGAGGAAATGAAATATTTAATATTTTCAACTCAACTCAACACACAATGCCTCCAGAATTTGTTGGAAGGTGGGGAACAAAATTAATTATCAAAATTTACTTAATGGGAACAGAGTACCTTAAACACAAAATTTCCAAGTTCCCTCCGCTTACCTTGCTATGTGCATCTGGAACAGAGCAAAGTTAAAAAAATCTTTGACTTTCAAATTATGGATTTAATTGAGGCCGGTCGTGGCGCAGTGGCACGTGGTGTGAATGTGAAACCGACTGGTTGTGGGTTCCCCACTCGAGGAGATGAAATATTTACTTCAATTTATTTTTCCATTTCTTCGCTCTGGTGTCGAGGCTAAGCGCGGCGTTGAAGCGTTGAGTGGCAGAACCACTCAACACGCAATGCCTCCAGAATTCGGCAGAAAGTGGAGAACGGAGTCTCTTATCTTCCCTCTGCCTACCCTGCTGTGTGCGGGATACAGCGTGAAGCTGATTTATTTATTTTAAATTATGGAAAATGATAATATAAAAAAAAAACCATTATTGAACGTCAGGAAATCACCATTTCATCGTTTCGACACTGACAACAATGGTAGGAAGGAAACTCAATAGGAAATTATACTAATTTACAGTCAATCTGAGTCTCCTCCAAGGTCGCGGGTACAATGCTAGCTATCAATGGAGGATGGACTGTCGATCTTGTCTCGAACCTACGAAAAATATTTATGTTCATATCATAAGTATGATTTTCTTTGTAATTTGATTTTTTTCTATTTTTGGGCTATAACAAAGCAAAGTAAATTTTTTAAAGTGTTATTATACAATTAGGAAAAAAAAACTTATTTAGAAAACGTGTAGTGAATATTATCTTTTAACAAAATTAATTAATAATAATAATAATAATAATACATGTAAACTTCTATTTCATTCGATATTAATATTATATACTTACACTACATTCTATTTTCAAATTTACTTAAAACTAAATTGTTAATATTTATATTTATTATAATTCATCCGCACGCAGCGCATTCGCATGACAAACTTGTTTCGAGTTTTTTTGCTGTGCGTGACGTAGCCTGCTTGCTAG
>JAATLQ010035212.1:0-27480 GCA_013421005.1 Heliconius erato x Heliconius himera
ACGGATAATAAAGCGATCTCTTTAAGTAATAATACGTTTTTTTGTTTTGTGGTACGAAACTCTTAAAAGGAAAAACAACACTAGAAACATATTGTTTATAATTGAATTATCTTTATCTTATATCTAATAATTAATATTAAAAATATTCAATTCATATCTATCGCTATAGCATTTTCTGCACTATCACCGCTTTCTGGAACAGACGTCTCATTAATAATCTTGTCAATCCAAGCGCGACTATACGAAACCTATAATATCAAAAAATATATGTATATGAAGCCAGTCGTGGCGCAGGGGCACAAAGTGTGACCGTAAAACCGACTGGTTGTGGGTTCGATCCCTACTCGAGGAGATGAAATATTTACTTAAATTTATATTTCCATTTCTTCATTCTGGTGCCGAGGCAAAGCGCGGCGTTGAGTTCTGCCCCTCAACATGCAATGCCTCCAGAATACGGCAGAAAGTGGGGAACGGAGTGTCTTAACACAAGGTTCCTTCTGCCTACAATGCTGTGTGAATACAGCGGGAAGCTGATTTGATATGTATATATATTTTTAGATCTAACTGTAAGCTATATTACTTTCTTTTTACGTCGAATTCTCGAGGCAAGATGTGTTCAGTGAACAGAGCAAGTAAATTAAAATTCCAATACATATAAATATTTAATTCCAAGGCCTGTCCTGCGGCACGAGCGTTCGCCTGTAAGCGCGACGGTAGTGATTTCGATGCCCACGCAGAAGAATGAAATATATTATATTTCCTTGATTTGGATCCTTGCAATGCCTCGTGAAAGTGGTGAACTGAAGTGTTTTAATGGAAACGGAGTATCTTAACGCTAGGTTTCCAGGAAAAAATCCCCGACAGGAATCGTACAAATAACATCGTCAATGTGTGGATTTTAAATTTAAAAAAACACCATTTTTCCGTTTCCGACAAATCCCTTCTTATGCAAACACTACATACCAAGTATCAACTTTCTTAGTCCAGTAATTTCGTCTGCGTGTCACTCAGTAAAGATATAGGTATAGAGGTGTGTTATATATAAAAATATGTATATAGATAAAATGGAACCTTAGCATATATTCCAGGTTTGGTTTTATAAGCGCATTCTTCAGTCCCAGAAAATAAAGCTATCGCCATCAACGTGCCTTCGCGGCTGATACCATCGAAATATACCGCTGGATCTCCTGTGTCACCCTGGAAATTATTTCCTTTTTTTTTAAATATTTGTATACAAATGCTTAGAATTAATAAATAATATAGTTTTTACCTTTCAAGCAATTAATTTAATATAGACGTATCGAGGTCAGACGCGGCGCAGGGGCACAAGCGTGTGACTGTAAACGCGACATGTTATGGGTTCGATTCCCACTCGAGGAAATTAAATATTCAATATTTTCATTTCTTCACCCTGATGTCGAGGCAAAGCGCGGGGGTTGAATTTCGCCACTCAACACGTAATGTTTCCAGACTTTGGCGGAAAGTTGTGAGCGGATTGTTTTAACATTAGGCTCCCTCTGTCCATACTGCTACAAGCGGGATACAGCGTGAAGCTGACAAAAAAATATTTAGTATTTTATACGCCTTAATTGTCAAATGCAATATCCAACGCAAAATTACTTTTCAATTTGAACTTTTCATTCTTTTATAGCGTTAAATAAAAAAAAAATCAGCTTTAAATATTCTTATAAATACGTTTTACATAAGCACTCGGAGGACTTAATTATTTTAATTTCCTCATTCTGATAACAAACAAAACGCGGCGTTGAGTTCCCGCACTCACAACACTATGTCTCGAAGACTGGTCGAAAAGAGGGAATAAAGTAAAAAAAAAATACTTACAGCACACAAAGCCACACCGTTCACCACACTCTGTAAACATACGTGGTCATGTTGAATCTGGTAATCATTTCCATACATAACTCGACATTGAGACCGGAGAACTTCTGTTACTATCATTCTACGTAGCTCTTGGTTTGTCCCTTCTCTTATTTGTCCTGATACCTATAAATGAGAAAAAGTTTAGAATATTTATGGAACTTTTCTCTGGAATCAGATATTGGTAATATAAAAAAATATTGGTTTATACCTAGTTTGCGTAAAGATTTTATTGAGCTGTAACTAAGTAACTATGTAGTAAAATCGGAGAATATTCTCCATATAATATTTTATTTAAACAAATATTATACGCCTGGAGAGTTTGAATAATTGATTATGATAATCTCAGGCACTACTGGTTAGAATTAAAAAATATTTTTGTGTTGGTTAGTCCACTTGTCGAGGGCGGGTCACTGTTCAAAATTATCTCGGCATAACGAATTGTCTCGGCATATCTAATTGTTAAGTAAAATAAGAATATTACCACAGATCCATATCCTGTTATAACGACTTCTCCAACAGACGGAATATTGACATCAGCTGGAGGGAGGGCCACTGGCTGCACTCGATTGTTAAGCAGTATTGGGATACTTAGCTGTGAATATAGCATTAATATAAGATACTATGCATATATCAATATTATATGTCTGATAGAGAGTCTGGTAGAGCCGCCGTGGTGTATGGCCACAAGCGTTTGGCTGTAAGCGGGATAGCGCGAAATGGTTGTGTGTTCAATGAATGTTCCCCTCGATCTGGCAAAAAGGCAAAAGTAAACTAGTAGAATTCCGTCACTCCACATCCATGTCTCGGATAATGGGCAGCGCGTGGGGAACGGTGTTTCTTAATATTAAATTTCCTCTGCTTGCCCTGCTATGAGGGAAAATATGTAAAGCTGCTAAAAAAAAACTTACCTTAATTAAAGCCAGATTATGCTCCGGATAGTACTGATCTGTCCTGTATTTGGGGTGACGCTGGATTTCAGTTATTGATAATATTCTTCCACCGTAGTCCCTAAACACGGAGCCCATTCGAACTGTTACTTCTTCTTTTGTTACACTGCAGTATTTATAATAAAATAAAAATAAATAAATAAGTATATGTACCCAGAGGAAAGTATTAATAATATGAATAATTCCGCGAAAGTGTTGGTTCGAAGTCGATTTCGGCCAGCCGGCGTGCTCTTAAAACTGACCTATCTGAATCTGATATTTCTCCGAACTCCGAACCGACAGTCGACGGCACAGTGCGAAGTTTTTCTACACTAAGTAATTCAAGTGCTATAGAATGAGTTTAAAGCTATACATTGTATTAGCCTAAGCTCGGATAGCTTAATGGTATCATTTGAAGAGTCCTAATATTCAGGTCGTAGTTCCAACATCATATCAGCTCGTCAATATCATTATACTGTATTGTTAACTAAGTCAAATTCGAATTTTTAGATCTTATTACATAGTTCACAGTTCAACCAAATAAATGCTAGTTAACTGAGGAAATGTTCGGTTTTGAATAATGTTTGTTAGAATTAAAAATTCTTTATATCAATAACTCTCAACTTACTAGTCAAAACATTGTCCAGCTGACAACACCCATTGACTTCCAACAATGGCACCTCCACACCAATGCTTACCGTGAAATCTATGGAAGAGAGAAAACGACATACCTATATATTTTATATTACGCAAGTTTGTTTGCGTGGACTTAAGATATAAAATGGAAAATTTCGTTCTCTTAGAAACTCCGAAAATCATCAACTTTCTAAGTCCAATAGTTTCTTCTGTGTTGTTTACCACAGCTCACTGTTATATTATGATAAAGCTATACTTTAACTAAATATGAAATAGTGGTTGTACATAAAATTTTAAATAATCACTTATATTTATGTACATATAATTATATAGTTTATGCCACACTAAACTGAGGGAAAATAAGTACTGAATTCCTAGGAACGAGAGAGAGATTTTCAACTAAAAAGCTACATTTTTACTATACCTATAGACTTATATACCTTATAGAAACAGTGTAAGGATAATCCTCCAGACAAACCAAACCAGTTGCTGTTGTTAACCTTTTTCTTCTTACGTGCGTCAAATCCTCTTCCATCTTTGGAGGAAACTCGCATTCTAATTCTTCTTTTAGCGTGGTCGATTCTACGGAAATTTGGTAAATGAAACATACATGTCGCTCATTGGGTACAACAATGACGTAATTGCATATTTTTTTGTTTTAAAGAGTTTAATGTATGTGCAAACAGTGCATTTCAAATAGTGTAGTTCGTGTATATTTATAGTGCAAATTTATGTTTGTATGTGTATGTATACTGCGTTAGTCTTAGCAGTCGAACGTCGTGTTGCATTAAGGCATTATACTTAATATCAAATCCTTAATTCATATAGTATTTAATTATTTTTCATTATTTTTAAAATTAGTACAACAATCTAGGAAGGCAGAGGGAACTTAGTGCTCAAGCACTGCACTCCGTTCTCCACTTTCCACCTAATTTTCGAGGCACTGAGTGTTCAAGCGGAACTCAACGCCGCGAGGTGAACTTGATACCAGAGCAAGGAAATTAAAATAATTCACACCCCAGAAAGGAAATCGAACTGACAACCGTCATATGTACAGTCGGAGCGACACGACGATCTTGCTGAATGTTTGACTTACCACTTTTAACATGTAACACGAAGTGATGTACTAAAATAAAATTTAATATTAATATTGTTCGAGGACCCATTACTCAACATTTTTTGCTTCCTTAAATCTAACTAAAATCTAGAATTACATTTTTAGTTATCGCTTTATTGGAAAATTTTCAAACACATTGTTAAATCTTACAATGAGAAAATGTTTATGAAAACAATAGTACAGGTGTTAGTTGAATCATTGTAACCGACTTAAAAAAATGCTAATTTAAGCAATCGTTTTTGATTATTCAAGATTTATCCCGCATATAAAAGAATGAGCAGAGGGAGTCTATTATTATGATAGAGCGTTTTCCCTCCAGAGTCCTGCTCCTCCGCCGGCCGGCTCTTGAAACAAGCCTAAGAGCAACATCATGTGGACGTGATTAATCGAACGCCGGCTGCAAGCACGACAAAGCATGTCTCCTTGTCACGTTCCGCCTGGGCCGAGCGTGCAAGCGGAACAAGCGATAGAGAGGCACGATTTGCCTAAGCGTTCTTGTTATAGATGGATAGATGCGCTATCCATTCAATGTTACGTGTAATTAATATGTTTAATTTAAGTTAAAAATATATTTGTATTAACGAGTGCAAATAACTTTTAATTTATCAAAAAAATGTGTTTTTCAATTTATTTCTTTTTTTATATCAAAAAATTATAATTCAGTTCAATTTATAAAAGTATGAAATTTTTCGTCTGTAAACAAGCTTTATGGAAAAGACAGTTGAGCGTACGGATCACCCCATTTGATACTAGAGGATCTACAGGTGAGTAGCCGGCCTTTAAAGTGGAGATAGACGCGCTTAATATATTTTTCTGTCCTTTATGTTGAAACAAAACTTTTAATTAATTGCCACATATTTTGGAATTATTAAATTCTATTTTTTTTTAACTACTTCACATAGTCCGAACGGCGATTTAAAAAAAACATTGTTCTCTACAATGCTTTTTGATTCTTTTATTTGTGATTTTTGTTTCTTTTATCCATAGAAATGAGTATTATTCGTTTTTTATTTCATATTTGACATATTGAACACCTGCATCTTAATTATACCTTATAGTTGCATGCTTTATAAACTCTGCCTTAGTCTGAATGTAGATCAAAATGAGTGTGTAATAGAAAAAAAACATACAATAAAATGTTTAATTATATTAATGTATATTATTTTTTAGTCATAGCTCTGTGGGTAACATCAATGAATGCTGAAAAAGAAGAAGAAGAAGAAGAAAATGTATCAGCCGAGGATGATACAAAATCAACAGAGTCAGAAACTAGAGAAGATTTTAATAAAAATTTAAAAGAAAAACTGTTGCAATTAGCGCTTAAAGAATTGAAAAATGAGACAACTGGTAATTTAATTTTTGCTTTACGCTGTATCCTACATGTAGCAGAACAGATATAGGGAATCTGTTGTTAAAACAATCTGTTTCCCGTACCCATTTTTTGTGTTGAGTGGCGGATCTCAACGCCGCCGTTTGTTTTACTGACTGATCGAGCAAATGAAAATAACTTATTCCTCTGAACGGGAATGTAACCCCATCTCCAGTAGATGAATATACCTAGTAATAAAATCTACCATTTAGATGGATGACGAAAATATATAAGTGAGCGCATCACATGTTGTTTTTTTGAAAAAAAATGTTAAGACAAAGCGCGGCGTTGTGTTTTGTCACAGAACACCAATTTTCGATTTGATTGAAGTTAGGTAAAAAACAAAAAACAAAAAGTCTTGGCTATAGGTTCTCTCTGGCTACTCTGCTATATACAGGATAAGAAATTGCTCTTCACTAAAAAAGTATCGGTCATATTAACTTTACAATTTTTTTTATTTTCTAGAAGACAACATCGAAAATACCCAATCCTGTACAAACGCTATAACAAGATCTAAGAAATATAATACCTATTCGTATACAGTTTCAATTCAAAGAAAAGGATCGCATTATGCATCCGGGGCTTTAATAGATAAGAAATGGATATTGACTGCCGCTGGTCCATTTTATAAGTAAGATATTTTCGCATCCGTCAAGTAAATTTTCTACTTCACTATTAAATATTGAAAGTTATTTTTAATAACTCTTAATTTATTATTTTGTAACAATTTAAAGCGTAGTGTCCCAAAAATTAGGAGGAAAGTGAAAACCGAAATGTCTTAGTATTTATTATTTCAATATTTTTTGTCCCTAACAGCCTTCTAGAATCTACAAAGCTGTTAAAAGCTAGAATTGGGTCTGTAAACAATAAAAAAGGTGGCGTATTCGTTCCTATAAAGGAAATCGTTGTTCATCCTTGGTATATAAATATGAAGCCGAGTAATGACTTGGCGCTACTAAGGATTGCCAATCCAGTGACAGTTACAGACGATCATATATTACCGATATCTATTTCTTCAGCTAAAGGACAAATTTTAAATGCCAAATTTCAAACTACTTATTGGTCTCGATTGATTGTAAGTTTTAAATTTATAATATTATAATATTAAAGAGCATAAATGTTCATAACTGGTAGTCGTAAAATATTCCCTGGAGAACCACAAAAAGATTATGATGACAAATAGTTTAAAATTGCACTTTTGTCAAAAGGCGTGAAGTGTGACCATGATATTCTGACTTTATAAATATTTCCAAGAAAAAATATTACAAACTTATATTTGTAACTTGTTTTATATAAACTAAGTGTATACGCCAGTAAATTGAAATTTGTCAATTTTTATAAATTGTACTTTCTGTTGACCTATATACATTTTCGAAATAGGTACGAAGGCTCGGTGGGCGAGTCCCACTCAATAGTTTTTTTTAATAACATTCTTATATATAAGTTAGATAAAATAATTTTAAGTATTTTAAATGCTTCTAACATTGCAGGTTAACAACAAATTACTTTCAAATACAGCAAAAGAACGAGTAAAACAAAATAATTTACGGGTGTCTATTCAGAAAGTTATTCCCCGAAAGAATTGTGTTGAAACATTAGAAAAATATAACTACACGTGTGGTAGATCTGTTGTATGCTTGGAACCTATTGTACTTCGACATACACCTTGTTTGGTAAGTATACGAATATAGTGATTGTAGCCAGCCAGACGCAGGGGCACAAGCTTGCGACTGTAAACGAGG
Source organism: Heliconius erato x Heliconius himera (assembly GCA_013421005.1). Lineage (NCBI taxonomy): Eukaryota > Metazoa > Arthropoda > Insecta > Lepidoptera > Nymphalidae > Heliconius > Heliconius erato x Heliconius himera. Next base: position 7,672 of record JAATLQ010035212.1, read on the forward strand.
CAGGTTGTGAGTTCGATTACCACTCAAGGTAATTAAATATTTTCATTCGTTCGCTCAGGTAATGACAAAGGGCGGCGTTGAGTTCTCTCAATACGCAACGCCTCCAAAATTTGGCGGAAAGTGGGGAACGGAAGTTGTCTTAATGGGAACGGAATATCTTAACAGTAGGTTCTTTGATTACCTCTGCCTACGATGCTATGTGTAGGCATGTGCAGCATGAAGCTAAAAAAATAAAATATTAAATTATTTGATACTAGCTTTTAGCTAAGGTTTCACCGCCCGTGGGCAAATTTAAATGACTACGAGTGGTGTAAACTGCCAAATAACGTGTTGTCAAATAGTCTAAAGCCTTTCTCGATAAATGGACTGTCTCCAATAATATTTTTTGAATTCAAACCAATAGTCCATCAGATTAGGGCGTTCTACCAAACAAACTCTTTCACTTTATAATATTAGTCTAGAAGTATTTATTCATATTATCATACAATATATAACTACTGGATGAACATTATATTGTAAATAATTATTAGAAAAGAAATCGTTACTAATCCCTCATTATCGTGATACAATTTTGTATTTTCAATGATTAATTTTAAGTATTTTAGCTGATTTGAATTAATAAAAAGTATTTCTATTACAATTATCACATCAAGTAAATAATAATATTTACTTGATGTGATAATGGCCTCACGAAGAAATAAAATAACATTAATTGCAATATCAAAATGGCAGTCTACGTTATGTCTTCATTAATTTTTCAGCCTGATATTGGTGCACCGGTGACCCTGAATCAACAACTTTGGGGCATAACCTCGGGATGGGTTCCGGAAGACTGCTCTCAAGATATAAGCCCAACAGTGTTCAATAGAGTATCTTTACCAGTTACAAGAGATTGGATAGAATCAACTATTCAGGATATTGACAGTTAAAGTTTATAGTTTTGTACAAAAGTAGATATGTAGTAAAATTAAGACAATATTTTTACTTTTATATTCTATTTCACCCCAAAAAATAATATTTTAATTTTTTAAATAAATGAAATATCTAAAAAAAATATTTATTTAATTATTACAGTTTAATTATTACAAGTTGTTTGACATATTTTTTTATATATTTTATAATTAAGAAAAAAATATATCTATATTTTAATATGTGAAGCAAATACTTTTTTAATTATTACTTAATGAAAATTGTTTCACATATTTTTTTATATATTCTATAATTAAGAAAAAAATATATCTATATTTTAATATGTGAAAAAAATGCAGAATGCAAATATTTTTTAAAAGCTGCACAAAAGATATATAAATAAGTATTTAAATTATTATGAAACATATTCGGCAATATTATAATTTTGTATTTATAAAGTCACCTAGTAGTAAGTGCCTACGGGTCCTCTAGTTATTGTAAATACATTTCTTCTACATACGGTCATTGTTATCACAGTCTGCATCTCGCATTATCCCGTCTTCACGTCTTTATTCGTCTCTGCATACCTCTTTCGCCTCGTCTACTGTCATCAACCTTCATATGTGCTCTTCTGGATGTTTTCGTACATTTTACTTAACCTTCATCCAGCTTTTTCGATACTGTGTTATCGGATGACCGAAGTCTCATTCTTGCTTCATTTTTTTTACTATTCTTTCGTCACTCATTCTCACGAGTTACTCAGCTACTCTATCTCCCCAGTCCGTGTGTTCTACAAAAAAATCACATCTTCACAGCAGTCATCTTTCTCTGATTGTTCTCCTGTCAAACTCACGTTTCGCTGCCGTATTCCAGCATCGCTACACGCACTGTATCGTGTAGGGCCAAACGTGCAGCTGCTCCTGACGTTTCTCCGTCTCATCAATGCAGCCGAGGCACCGTCAATCTTGTTATCGGCTGCTATAAGCCTTTCGACATCCCCAGCTTGAATCAAATAAAAAACAAAAGCATTGTTTCATGTGGCAATGTTCATCTATTTTTTTAGATTAGAACGTAGTGACCAGTCACTCATTTTTCATTTTCCGGCTATATTTTTAGTTAAACTGTAAGTCTTTCTCATACATAAGAGCGCGTAATAACAATCATTATCAGCATAATGAAATAAATATCTTTAATAACTTACAAAAAGGTAATCCAATAACAAATAAGAATCTTTCCTGTCGTGCGCAAACAACTGATAAGGATATATAGTTGTACATATATGTTTCTTTAAATATAAATAAATTATTTGAAATAGCAGACTATATTTTATCTGTCTATATGTTATAGGTTTGATTTCCACTCAAAGAAATTTATATACACTACTAAATGGGCAGACATATTGCGGAAATAATTGTGCCGGATGGCGTGGCATTCATTTTATAGTTCACAACATAATTTCTTATTAAACACTAAGTCATATTTTCAGGAGCAGGTGTTTATTTGTTTACAAATTATAATGTGTTCAGCTTCACGCTGTATCCCACAAACTGCAGGGTAGGCAGAGGGAACCTAGTGTTAAGACACTCCGTTTCCCACTTTCTGCCGAATTCTGGAGGCATTACGTGCTGAGTGGCAGAACTCAACGTTGCATAATGTGTTCGCGACGAAATATTTGAACTTGTCACATAAGTAAATAGATTTTCATAATGAACATCAATCGCCCACAGTTATAGCTCTTAATATGCTTAATTACGTCAAATAATAATAAATAGTTGTAACTTTTGATATTATCGACTTTATGGAAATACGAGTTTATATAAGAAACAGTAATCCTGATTTTATTAAAATGGAGTATTTCTCGAGGGCAAAGCCGCGGGCAGGTAGCTAGCTAGTATTAATTATCCCAGATTATATAACTTAACAAAGTCAATGTAGACAATGTACCTATTATTGTAGTTCAAACATATCTGATACTAGGATGTTCGAAATTCATAACAATTATAAATTTGTATAAAAATAATCCTTAGTTCCCTTTTTGTAAATTGAAACGTATGTTTTTGGCTCAGTTACAATATGTTTACCTCACTGAATATAACGTATTTATTATATTTTATATATTTTTTTAACTTTTTTTTTATTTCTTAGCTACACACTGTATGCCATATATTGCAGGGTAGGCAGAGGGAACCTGAGAACCTAGTGTTAGGACACTCTATTCTGATTGAAATATTCTGTTCCCCACTTTTCGTTCTAAAGCATGTTAAGAAGCGGAACGACACCGTACACTACGCTTGCTAGGGTGCAATTTATTCATACAATGAATAGAGCTTATTAAAGAAGGGTCGTTTACAAAACTATACTAATATAATTAAGCCGAAGCGAAGTTTGTTTGTTAAAACGCTAAGATCTTTGGAACTACGATCTAAAACAAAGTCCGCGACAACATATACAGAGTGTTTTTGTCATCACCACTTTAAATGAAATACACAGTTTTAACTACTCTATAAAAATCTAATGCAATTACAATAAAAGAGATTTTTCCAAAAATTAAAAAGTGTTTTTTTCAAACAAAATTAATAACAAAATTATCTTTGTAAATTAAAGCGCCATTTGTCACGAATGACGCACACAGACACAAATCTATCAAAGCGATAATGCCGCACACAATGCTAGGTAAAGGCGGCGATGTTGAAGTTGCTTAAAGTAGAACGAGTGAGATCCCTTTCTCGTTCTAGTATGTTTTTTGAGAATGACAAACGGCAGATCGGCAACGTTTAGTAGTAGTATGTGTGTACGTTATTGATATCTACTCGTAACTGCGTCACACGTAATACAATATGGATAAACATCGTGAAATGAAAAAAAATCCTACATCTAAACTGTTGAGGTATCTTGATTTAGGTATGGGTCTGAAATATTTTATCCTATATACTGATCCCGTAAAAGGAGAGCAGACGCTTCCAGCCTATATAACCTTTATAAATAAGTAACAATAAGGCATTTTGTGGCAAAAGATAATTGAAAATGCAAGGTGATATTGCACAGTTTTTATTTTTGACAATGATATTGAAACATATTCCATCATTAAGAAAATTTTATAAAGATAAGCTTTGACTTTTAAATCATGTAAATTAGATGTATACTTTTCGAGAAAGCCCTCGAGTTACGCTGGGAGCGCTCTTGCTGCTGACATTCTCTCAAACAGCTACGTAGTGCTTGCACTTTTGTGGAATTTCACGCTTTCAGGTTTGTCAGCTTCACGCTATATCCTGCACACAGCAGGGTAGGTAGAGGGAACCTAGTGTTAAGACACTTCGTTCCCCACTTTCTGTCGTATTCTGGATGTATTGCGTGTTGAGCGGCAGAACTCAACGCCTAGCCTCGACACTAGAGCGAAGAAATAGAAATATAAATTTAAGTAAATATTTCATCTCCTCGAGTGGGGATCGAACCCACAACCAGTCGGTTTTACAGTCACACGTTGTGCCCCTGCGCCACTACTGGCCTCATCCATCCATCTAAAACTATATAGACTCTTCTCTATATAAGCTTTATTTACGTTCTATATTTGAGTATAGGTAGGATACTGATGGTTCATTATTATTCAGCTAATTAAAAAACGGGGCCTTATTTAAGTATAGTTGCTATACAGTTTTTTTAAAAAACCTTGGCAGGTTTAGAAAGCATAAATCACCGAAGCTACTAAATTTTATACTTATTTCACTTACTAAAGTGGTTTGGATTGAAGCCCAAAAAAATGTATAAAAAGGGATGACTTTGAAATACGGATGGAGCAGAGAGCGGAGTGATGTTCTCTATGATATGAGAAATTTATGATGATAAAGATTGTTATTATTACTTTCTTAGTATTTAAATACGGTATCGCTATTGAAGAACACACTGTATAGCAAATTACAATTATTATAAATAAGTTATCTTTGTCTTGCTGCATTTCCATTATACGAAAATGTAATTAACTTAAAGTTTCCATATAAGAAACGTTAATTAAAATATAAATATATTTTCTCCATAAATTACACAATTTATATTATTATTATTTGGTAAATTAATAAAAAAATGGCGAACGAAGAGGTTAAACGGGGACACACATACTTTCAATGGACTTTCGCGTTGCTAGGTAAGAATTATTAATTCTATATCATTACTAGTAGTAAGCAAAACGTGGAGAGTATGGAGTGGGAGTAAGGTTATTCTGTTCTTGAAAAAGAGTGATCTTGAAATACCAATCTTACTTCTCAGTCTATTTTACAAAATGTTTTTAAGAGTCTATGTATTTACTTGATATTTCTTTGAAGATCAAGTCGTTCTTTATCTCTGTGTTGAATCAATTACGACTTAAACTTAACTGTTATGATTTATGAAAGTAACCTTCACCAACAATTCAATTTTGTTTAATTTATTATTTGTGCTATGAACAACAGTGCTTTAAAAATATATATTTTTTTAACAATCAGATAACCAACACCAAGAATTATATTAATCTAAACCGACGTTTTACTAAATACATATTGTACAGTTAAAAATACAGATTTATTACAAACTATATTATATATTTTTATTACAAATTATACATTTATTATAAGTACAAGCAGACAAATTAATGTATTCAGTTCATTTAAATGACGAAAACTTTTTTTAATGAACCGATTTTTATGAAAGAAAATTGCTTTCTATTTTTCTTTTTAAGTGCCCCTCTATCCATTTTAGTCAAAATGACTCTATGTACAGACAAAATATTTTTTCTGTTTTATATACATAATTTTTGACTCTTTTATTTAGTTCGTTGTTTGAAGTCGGTTTTTTTAGCTAACAATTAATTTATTACGTAATACAAAAAAAAGCTATCTTATTTTGTTTTGTCTTTCAGCAAACATTACTCTTTTCGCCTATGGGTTCGAATGTGGCTGGATATCACCTACTACTAAGATTCTGCAGTCGGCAAACTCTCCAACCGGACACCCAGTGTCTGATCTCTCTCTGTCTTGGATCGCTAGTGCGATGAGCATGTCTGCTATATTCGCAGTGTCCATATACTCTTACATCGCAGATAATTTTGGAAGAAGACTTAGCCTCATTGTCGTGGCTATTCCTGAAGCTGTAAGTTTTAAAATATTTTCTTGAATGTTTTCTTTTTTTAAAATTTGATCATATTAATGACTTTGTGTTGTGGTCTAGTATTTAGGTTAATGATAATTGCAAATCACGTAATTATCTTATTACTATGTCATTTACAATTATCTTACAGACCATATTTACAGCGGCTAGTCTAGCAAGGCATAAGAATGCGACTGTGAACGCGACAAGCTGTGGGTTTGAATCCCACACGAGGAAATTAAATATTTTATATTTTCATTTCCTCGCTCTGGTAACAAAACAAAGCGCGTGATTAGGTTCTGCCATTCAACGCCCAATGCCTCCAGAATATGGCGTAACGTCTCAATAGAAACGAAGTGTCTTAACACTAGGTTGTTCTCCCAAGGTCAAGGTCCCTCTGACTATCCTGTTATGTGGATACAGCGTGAAGCTAAAAATAAATATATAATAAAAATATATTTTCACAATTAAATAAGAGACGATATAATAAGAAATTTCTTTAGTACAAATTGAAGCTTAACGGGATTCAGGACCCCGCTTCTTGAATATTGTTTATCCCAAATTAATAAAATTACAAGCAAACATTTCGTATAATCGTTGTAGATTTCTTGGATAATAAAACTTTCCTACTCTTCCAACACAACTTTGGTCATTGCAAGACTCTTCTCAGGATTGGCAGCCGGAGGTTCTTTCAATGTTGTTCCCATTTAAGTAAAAGAGATAAGCCAAGATGAAATTAGAGGAATTCTTGGCACATTCCCCCAGATCTTACAAACTACTGGAATTTTAGTAATATATTTATTAGGAGCCTATTTAGATTATTACACTGTTATTATAAGTGTTTTGGGCGTGCCTGTTCTTATTGCTCTGATTTTGCTGAAGGCACCTGAATCTCCAGCATATTTGGTGAAAAGAGGAAAAATTTATGTGAGTGCCTATGTTTTTTATCATACTTAAATATCCGTCTGTGAATTTATTACTATATAATTATCACTATATAACAAGAAAGACTTGCTTAACTCAAGGATTCTAAAAATAATTTATAAGCCACATTTATTTATATGATTTGATAAAATATCAATAAAAAAATGGAAAGGAGTGGATCAGTGAATTTCTTTATAATTCTTATTAAATATTGAGTTCAATAATATAATTAAATTTGAATATACAATTAAATTTTACACAGAGAAGCCGTTTAATCTTTTGTATATTGTATATTTTCATACTTAAGGAAGCAACGAAGACTGTTGCCTATCTCAGAGGCTTAGACAATGACGACCCTGTTGTTCAAAAAATAGTTCAAAATATGAAAGCGGAAGACGATTATTTTAAATCTTTACCTAATTTGACAATTGTCACTATTTGTAAGTGTTTTACAATGTGAAGAAAGAAAACTAAAACAATACTGTTCTTATTATTAAAAATAACAATAAAAAATATTAAATAGTAAAATATGTTTTAAAATTTGCTATAAAATAAAAAAAAATCTTCATATTTTAATTTTTCTTTTTTGTCAATTCTAAAGTATACATTATTACTTATCTGACACACATATATACATAAAATAGATATGTATAATTTCTTCATTTTAATTTCATTATTTCAGTGAGAGATAAATCATGGCGACGGGGCTTTTTTCTAATCATGGGAACTTTTTTCTTTCATGCCCTAAATGGAGCATTCGCTATTCTTACATATGCCTCAACCATTCTAATATCAACAGGAGTTAAATTTGAAATTAATCCAGAAACGCTAACATTGATCTTTCCTATTACAATGATAATTGGTTCTGTGTCATTGGCCAGTATTGTTGAAAGATGTGGACGAAAGGTAAACTTAGAAAGTTCTTTATTATTATTATTATTAATGCTAGCTTAGTAAAAATTACCATCAGACTGATATTTCAGTACGTTATTCTTGTATGATAACTGTCCGAACTTGGTGGCTCTGATAAGATTACCAGCGGCAGGAATATCCTTAGAAATATAAACACATAATTAAAGAGGATCTTTTATCGGAATCTATATAGGATATATAGGACATTGACGTCCTGAAATATCTTCTTCGAATCTTTAGCGAAGTCCCTTTTTTCTTCACACATGTTCTATCTCAAGCATAAGAGACAGATATATAATATTTGAGCAGTCTATCCATTTGTGATATGCATTTTATTATGATATATGGTAGATAAATGGATTTCTAATTCCTCAATACTGGACTATGTACTAATTACGTTTGTTAATTAGTGTATATAAAAGTTCTAAAATATTTAAACATTTTTATGATTACAAAATATGTATTTATTTCAGATTCTCTTGTTTACGTCGCTTCTTATAACAGCAATTTCAATGATACTGATAGCAGTATTAACATTAATTCAAACGAATGGTATTGATATACCAGCTTGGTTGCCTATTACTGCTATGGTTGTAGCCGTCATGATGTATGGAGGTGGCGTGTCACCGCTGCCTTATATTATGATGACTGAAATGCTGAGTTTTCAGGTAAATCAGATTTTTGCTAATTTTATGACATTATGGTAAGCATTTATAATATTTTATTATTTCGATTGAAATGTACTTAAGAAGTCATACAAATTTTATGGAATATTTCTTTGAAAATAACAGCACGACAGTATTTACGATAATTATGGATTACAATTATGGATCCTTCTTGAAGTAATGTATTAAAAATATCATAAAGATATGAGGATAGGACGTTAGGAATATTACTACATACTCTCTGTCTTTTTCAACAAAGATCAATTCATTTAACAGAAATAAATAATTTATAATACTGAGTGTGTTTGTAATTGTTGTAAATTATTATACGTTTGCTCCTACACTCTGAAATGAATTAAGATATTCCATTCCTCTACTCTCGATGCAGCAGTGGTGAATTGAGTGCCCAAGACGGAGAATAGAGAAAGAATAGGTTCTCTCTGCATGCTCTGACGTGAATTATTTTACATATTTTTTCAGATTCGAGCAAAGGTTATGGGGATCATCCTCACATTCTCTTGGTGTTTCTCTTTTATACTAATTACAATATACGCGCCCATGGTTAGTGCATTCGGACCAAGCGCTCCTTTTATATTTTATGCACTTATTAATTTATCTGGTGCTATTTACACAATTATATTATTACCAGAAACAAGAGGTAAAAGCGAAGATGAAATTTATCAGATATTGTCAAAAGGAGCAACTAAAAGTAATGAAACAATCTAGTTTAGCACATATATATATGATCCTAATAATGAGAATATTTTTTTTTAATATAATATGCATAAGTTCGAAATGTTAATGTTTTTTATTTTAAACTTTATAATAAAATAATGAGTCACCAAAACACATATTTATTTCCTAAATCTCCTCCCTTCGACTGCCCCCAATATAAAAATTGAGGTCAATGTTGCTAGAATTATTATTGATTAGAATTCAGTTCTCTTTAAAAAAATAATACCACCAAATATATGGAAAAGTATAACATTGTAATTTATTTTATTAATATTAATATCTAAGTACTTCAATGAATGAAATTAATTACTACTAATTTTGACTTATTTTATAATTATTCGGCTCCGGCTCAAAATATATTAACTTGTGTATATAGTTAGTTAAAAATATTAAGGTAATCTAAAAAGATTTATTTATGCGTCGAATAAATTGTTTGTTATTTTTTTCTGGTTCGTCGTAATAAATAAAAATTACATAAAATACTTTATAGAAAACATAAAAAAAATAAAGAGGCATGATTTAAACCCACGCCCCTTGGAAACCGTTAAAGACTCTAACCAACTAAGCCGTATGTTCTTATAAAGCTACGTCGAAATATTTTACAATCGCCATAATGTTACTAACAAGAGGACTATTCGCCATGTGATAGATAAATTTCATTTCTTTTAGGTTACATAGATCTTGCGATTTGACCCTGTTAGACTTTTTCTGGCGGGGTTTCCTTAAGTAGTCCTTAAATCCGATATAACCCGATAAATCAGTCAAATCCAGTCTATTTTTGCGCAACGGTCATGGGAAATATGACATTCAACATAATTACTATTTCTATATTTCAGATGCGTTCACCCAGAAGAACCGTGGCTGACATTTGAATTTATGACAATCCATATATATATGATATCTGTGACATAAAAATGACAATGACATATATGACATAAATGGCATCAATAGGTCAAATGAACAAAATTAAATCAATAAATAAATCCAATGAAAGAACAAATGTTTAACAAACATCTATATTGTATTCAAATTTGAAAAAAAAAAGTTTTATGATCTTTGCTTCACCTTTGTCCCTAGCATCACAGTAAGGAAGAACCGAGCCGGAACCATATGATCCGGAACCATACGATCTCAATGTACCTCTTTCGCTTAGTCCACTATTAGCAACGTAATTATACATGCCATCGGAATAGTCCTCGTGCTTTTTACGTGACCTTCGTCCAATATCAGCGATACTATGTTCTCGATTGGTTACCCAATGGCCCTGCTTATCTTACCACTCATCCTCATACCTCATAAATATTTTTTATCATTCTTTAAGTGCAAAAGTGCTGAGGCTCAACACGTTCTTGTTCATTCTTATAACGATATCCTTGATAGCACTTACTATTCTGTGTATCTTTCATAATTAATTCGGTTTCCTAAACATATTCCACATATTTTACGAAGATATTACGTCTCCATAGCAATCACCTTTGTTTCATTCTTCTGTAATATTCATATTTTCGTTTAGCTATCGTATAACAGCGTCCAGCTCTATATTGTGTTAGGTTCAACGTGAAACCAAAATGAAATTATGTTAATTTAACATTACCAATTATTAACGATGATTTTAATATCTTAAATGATTCATGTTATAAATAATTAAGAAGTTTTTGAAATTTATGTACTAACGTCTACAAAGTATCGATAAATTACAATATCGCGTAAGATATTGTGAATAATTGTACGAATTGTATTTCCTCCTTTGAAAATATTTTTAGATACGTCCATGCCGCTTATATTATGGGTTCTAAGTTTATTCCTTAGTAAAAGATAATAGTAATAGTTACATAAAACAATTTTAAATAAAACTATTTTAACCGGATTAATCGCGTATATTTTGTATGTTTATACATTTTTGGAATCCCGACGTTTCGAACACTTTGCAGTAGTCCGTGGTCACGGATAGACTGAGGTGGCATTCGTCTGTCAGTTGACATAATTATTATATGAAACTACCGCCAACGATTTCTTAATTGCCTCGCGAACTGCCCTGGATTCCTGCAGAATGAGCTGATGGTATCTTGCCCTCTGGTATGGAGGGTTTGAGACTTCAATGATTTTATGAGTGGGTCCCAGGTGGTAGAAAGCTTCCAACCATCCTCTCTATTGAAATTAGGGAATTATATTTTGTATGTTTATACATTTTTGGAAACGTCGGGTTTCCAAAAATGTATAAACATACAAAATATACGTTAAAATAGTTTTATTTAAAATGTGTAATAATCGTGAAAGTCAAAGAACTTATTACATAAAACAAATTAATATTTTTCGATACCTTGCAAAAAAAGATGACCACAAAAACTTTCCTTGTCGTGATTAGATAACTGATAAGTATGTTTGTATTTTTAAATATAAATAGACATTAAGACAAACTACGAGTATATGGCGCATTGGAGTTAGGCATGATTACACACTGGTAGCTGTTTAATTTTTGATAACTAAACATATAATACAATTGTCACTGATCGCTGGTTGTAGCGCATAATAAAAGGTTTACGAGAAAAATATTATGGAATCAGTGGAATTTAACAATGTATTAGAACCCTAAACAATGACTTTTAAAAATTGTCTGTTTGTCTTTGCGCTTGCTAATTTAAAAGTAGTTTTCACTATTATATTTAGGTACCTTCCATTAACATTTACTGTGGGTAATACTTTAATATTGCTCGTAAAATATTTTTGTTAAATTTCTCCGATATGAGTAAAGGACAAAGTGACGCTGTCTATTTTGTAGGCAAAGGGAACCTTACTTTGAGATACTTTCCACCCAATATGAGATATTATTAGACAGGCCGCAATGATACAGCATCAATAAGTAAGCGGGACGATTTTGGATTCGTTTCCTACTCGACGGAATAAATTATTTTTTATTGCGTTCCATCCATAAAATTCACGCTGTAGCCCGCACCTAGTGTTAAGACACTCCGTTCTCATTAAGATACTTTCATTCTTCACTCTCCGCCAAATTCTGGAGATATTGCTTGTTGAGTGGCGGAGCTCAAAGCCGCGTCTTAAATCGTCCACTAAAACCAGAGAGAAGAAATCAAAATATAAAATATTCCATTTCTACGGTTGGGGATCAAACCAACGACCAGTCACATTTACAGTGGCACGCTTATGCCTGCGATGTACTCATTTATTATAATGTTTCTTTTAATCACACGCACCATATTTTAATCACATCACACGTAAGGCTTATACAACATCTGTTAAAATTTTATAAAAGAAATCAAAACTTTTAACTGTTGATATTACCGATGTTAAACATACAAGATATCTTATATAAGAAAGAAGAGGCAAATAATTGTACTATAAATTATCTTGGATTACAAAACTTTGATGAAACAAAGCAAAATGTAAATACATATACAGAGTGTTTTTGTCATCACCACTTTAAATGAAATCACAGTTTTAATTACTCTATAAAACATGAAAAAGTGTTTTTTTAAACTAAATAACTCATAAAATTATCGTTGTAAAATAACACGGCATTTGTAAAAAATTACGTAAACAAACAGTCAAACACTAAACTGTCATATCAGCAACGTCGCACACGTCTCATTCATGAAATCGAGTCGTAGCGATTAGCGTTTAATATATAGGTAACGGCGACGAAGTGATTTTAAATCAACGCAACATTTAGATATTTTCACTTTACATACACTCACATGTATCGTTTTATCTGGCTATTTATTTAATAGATGGCTACATTTTTAAATTTTTAAAATTTTTGGATGTATAAATTGCATCTCCGTAACATATTACGATATATGTATAGGGGGAGCTGGTCGACATATTCTGGTACGGGGACACGTATGAGTTCTAAAAATTTCGTGGCATTTAAATTACCATCAATAAAAACTAGCTCTAGTATTTAATTTAGATGAATACCAGCCGACACAAATTAAAATAAAATCTATATACTCCGGAGAAGTAAAGTGAGAGTACACCATTTTAAAATAAAACCACTAAATTAAAGTAAAAAAATAAAGAATTGTCTAAATTCGTAAAATAAATATCACAAAACCACAAAAAATGATAATACAATTAATAATAAAAAATATAGACAATAAAAAGACAACAGATACTTAAACAAAGACACAGGCCGAAAGTCATGTATAGGTACTTTAATTACAAAGCAATACAGGAATAGTGCCTACTAAAACTAATAATGTCAATTTCTTGATAGATGTTACGAAAATTGGCATTACTATTTTCGCTAAGGGTAAAACAGGTAAAGACTTAGATATATCAATTATTATTTGATTAAATCAAAAACCAATTATAACTCTTTAAAAAAATCATCAATTTACCTCTAAATCTATTTTTTTGTCTTTTTTCACATAATAGCTGTAACAAATAAAGATGTAATTATTACAAACAATGATTTGTCATTCAATACAATTTTATAAATAGAGATATGAAATAATTCAAGTTGTCAATAGTGTCCAAAATTTTATAATTTTAAAATGACATGAAAACATGGCGGATGGTACGTATACTTCGTTCAAAGGGCGGCCCCTTTCGTGTTTCGCGCCAGTGTTGCTATATCATGCAGGAATGATTGCTTAATGAGTATTGTTCGTAATAAATGGATATTACACTTTTACGCATGATTTGATATTAAAATAATTAATAAATTTACTAATCCTATTTAGAAATAATTTCTAAATAATAATTTATTTCGTAGTGAGTTTTTGTAGATTCCCGTTTGTCTTTAGCATCTCTGCCGGAAGATTTTCAAAATAATTATTTTACTTTCGTAATTGTGGAATAACATTTTGGAGATATAAAAAATGTGTAATAAATAGCATTCTCTCTTGCCAAACGATAATTCTAAGTAATTATCTTTGGGTATCGGAAATTTGTAGAATCTCCCTACAGAGATGCTAACAATTTAAATAAGTTGCAACAAACGTATAATAATTTCGACGTAGCTTGATGACAACGTATGTTTTAGTGGTCAGAGCGCTTAGACGGTTTCCAAGAGGAGCGGGATCAAATCCCGTTACGTTCAAATTTTGATACGTATTCTAAATAAGTATTTTTCTGTCCTCAGTATAAAACTTCACTTTAAAAATGTTAAAAATGGAACAAATACATTTGTGTGGATACGTTTACACGGCAGCGCTTTTAAAGCGCGGCTGATTTTTATCACGCACTGTTCCATTTCAAGCGTCTGAAATAGAACATATGGAACTTCCTATATCTGTTCTGACGAGAGTTAAAACAACGCTTGCGTTACGTTCAGTACACCGCACACGTTTATTTATGGCAACGGAACGTGGATACGATATCGTCGCACATAGATCCTGAATTGCTCATTATGGAAGTGGAGACTTCGTCCCAATTCTTTATTCAAAAACATTACCTCATTATTCCTATAAGATTTTAAAGAAATATACCTGGATTATTTATTATAATCAATTATAATCTATTCATTTGAGGTTAAGGCAGAATATTACCAAATAAATCAAAGCTTCTTCGATCTTTAATTTTTATTTAGTTTTTTTAGCGGAGAGTGAAAAAAACTACACTAATAACTTTGAATTACATAAACAGTTATAAATAAAAATTTATAATCAATAACTTTTAAGTATTGAAATAAGGAATGTCAACATGTCAAGTATTTAATAAATCTAATACTTTAAACAGAATTAAGAAGACATTGCGGTTTGAGTGGTGGAAATCGACGCCGCGCTTCGGCTCGACACTGGAGCGAAGAAATGGAAATTAAATAAATATTAAATTTTCCTCGAGTGAGTATCGAACTCACAAACAGTCGTATTTACACAATCACACTTTGTAAAAAAATAAGAGTCGTGGTGCAGGGGGCACCACGACTCTTATTTTTTTTTCGATAAATCGATCAAGTTAGGTTTAATTTTTAGAAAATGATGATTTATCCATGTTTTCAAGAAACCTTAAAAGGATGCTTCTCAAACGAACGAGGTAGTGGTTGTCCTATGTAAAACTTCAATCTTAATTAGGTATTATTTTTGCATAATACTAACATTTTGGCATATTGATAAGAACATTTTTTTGAAATCGGTTGAAAATGAGAACATCCTCTTTTTTTAAGTTGATTGAAATGCAACGATGAGGAATCTCACTTCTGACTCCAATTTTTAATCAAAATTAATTAAAAATCGCTACTGCTAGATATTTTGCATTAACCATTTCAATGTATTATTGCCGTGATAGACTATGTACAGGCAAATTGTACGCGATTTAAAAACGTTTACGCTGGGTTTTTACGCAACGTTTTTTTAACTCCCGTGCGAACGAGGAGTAAAGATATCATGTCAAGATCCATGGCGCAGGAGCACAAGCGTGTAAACGCGACAATGTAGCTATTATTTATATTTGAAATATTTTCATTTACAAGGTAACCTAAGCCTTTAAAGTGTATTGAAAAGAGTGTTTTATTGTTAATAATTTTTCGTTACATTGTTGCTAAAATTTTTCTTTTATACAATTTAAAAATTCATTTTAATACTGTTTTATAATTGTAGAACACTCTGTATTATATGTTACTATTCTAATAAATAGGTGATTTTGCTGAATTTTTAACATATGAAAATGTGCTGCTTTAAATTTGCCGTTTCCTAATAAAAAACTTTAATTAATATATGGATTTATAATTATTTTTTTATAATTTTGTTTATTTTTTGGCAAAATTTTGAAAATAAACATGGTGAATGAAAAACAATTTAAACGGGGACACGCATACATGCAATGGACTTTCGCGTTATTAGGTAAGTTTATATATATTTTTAGATATATATTATATGTTTTTAATTTCGTAAAAAGTGAATTCTGAAAATGATGACATTTAGAAATAAAAAAAATTATTATATATTACACATACAAATAAGTGTACTTATAACGCGCAGTTTTTCATTTAGCACTATTCTACATAATATTAGCACACACAATATTAGTCGTTGCGCAGGGGCACAAAGTGTGACTGAAAATCGACTGGTTGTGGGTTCAATCCCGACTCGAGTAAATGAAATATTTATTTATATTTATAAGAGCCTCCAGAACTCGGCGGAAAGTGGGGAACGAAGTGTCTTGCATTTTCTCTGTTGAACTTACTAGCTACTTTCGAAAATTAACGGAGAAACGAATTGCTATTATACAAATTCTCTCTGCCTACCCTGATACTGACGACACAATAGTGTCACTAGAGTGGCTAAAAAATGCATATACCTAATACTATTCAAATACAGGACAGTAAAAACCACTTCATAACAAAATTTCTTGCAGTAAACATTACTCTATTCGCCTTTGGGTTCGAATGTGGCTGGATATCACCCACAACAAAGATCCTGCAGTCAGAAAACTCCCCGACCGGTTACCCAGTGTCTGATCTCTCTCTATCTTGGATTGCTAGTTCGGTGAGCATGGCTGCTATATTTGGAGTATCCATATATTCCTACATCGTAGATAACTTCGGAAGAAAAATTGGCCTCATTTTCGTGGCTATTCCTGAAGCGGTAAGTATTATTTTTTCTTATAAGTTTTCGTGTAATTTTGTTAGTGCTGAATGGACTAAAGCTGATATGTATTAGACTTTAATAATAGCCCAAGATCTCAGGGCCGCCAGACCTACGTCATTTTAGCAAAGCTGAAATATGCCTCCATATTAGTCTAATATGTAGTAAAGACAGGATGCGTACTCACTTACTTAAAATTGGGGCCCTTTCAGGGGTAGTGCCAAATAACATTTCTGTCTGGAAAGATGACTAAGCCATCGGATTGATCTGAGTGCTTATAAGGAGTCTTGAAAAAATCCGTAAATAATAAATTTAAATTTAGAGCTTGCTAGTTTAACGTAATTTGCCCCAACTATAAACAACCTTTAGGACGTCTGGCAAGAGTAAAGGCCCACGAAAGGGTCTAGGTTTACATTATTCTTAAAAACAATACGTTTTAAAACGGGCGTTTCTACTTTAACGTAGCGGAACGTGTACCTTAAGTGGGCGCTACATCTAAATAGGGCCCTACATTCAAATTAGTAAGTACGCATACAGTCTTAACTACATATTACACTAATAGTCCTCCGATCCTCCTATCTCAGTCGAATTCTATATCAATCGGATTTTATATTAATTGGATCATAGTTTGAAAATGTAAGAAACATTTAAATAAGTTAAAATTATCACTTTTTGTTTGTGTTTACCTTTTGTGCACAAGTTAAACTTACTAAAACTTAGAACACAATTTTTATTTAACCGGTAATATTGTCATAAGTTACATTGAAATCGTGACACAACAGCACAGCATTTGATTGATTGATTTTTGGGTTCGATTACAACTCGGAGAAATGGACTAGTTATTTTTATTTACCTACACGCTTTTCGACACTCAGAACTGAAGTGTATGCGGAACGAAGTGTCTTAACCTTCTGCCTATCTTGCTTTATGCTGGATACAGCGTGAAACTAAAAAAAAGATCAATTAAACATTATTATAACTTTTAATTAAATGATTTACAGATTTCTTGGATAATTAAACTCTCCTACTCCTCTACCACGAGTTTGATCATTGCAAGACTCATCGCAGGATTGGCAGCTGGAGGATGCTTCAACGTTGTGCCCATGTACGTGAAAGAAATAAGCCAGGATGATATTAGAGGAATTCTTGGTACATTTCCACAACTCCTACAAACTACTGGCATTTTAGTAATATACATATTAGGAGCCTATTTAGATTATTATACAGTTATTATGATTGTTATGGGAGTACCTATACTTGTCGCTCTACTTTTACTGAAGGCACCTGAGTCTCCTGCCTATTTGGTGAAAAGAGGAAAAATGAACGTAAGTCTAATTTTAACTTTACTGTGACAGATTTTCATATATGAACTAAACAATTAAAAATACTCTCTTCTTTCACGCTTGTGTCCCTGCTCTACCACAGCCACAGAAAGTACCTACCGTAACGTACCGTGTACCGTGCTAAACTTTACTGGTATTGTGTATTTTTTGTATATAACAAAACTTTTATGTAACTTTTCAGGAAGCAGCGGAGACTGTTGCTTTTCTTAGAGGTCTAGAAAAAGACGACAAGATTGTTCAAAATATAGTCGAAAGCATGAAAGCGGACGATGATTATTTCAAATCTTTACCTAATTTAACAACTGCCACTATTCGTAAGTATTTTGGAAAGTCAATGAAAACCACTTTACTTCTACTGTTATTATTATAAAAAAAATACGAGTCCCAATAATAAACACAAATTTAATAATTATTAACAGTAAAAATGTTGAACAATTATTGTACGGTAAATTAAGTCTTGCCTTCTTAATTTCTACGGTAAAATTTTTGCCAAGTAAATATATTGATAAATAAATATTATATTTAAAAAAAAATATTATTTCAGTAAGAGACAAATCATTGAGACGGATCTTCTTTTTAATCACGGGGATTTTATTCTTCCACGCCTCAAATGGAGTATACGCTATTCTGACATATGCATCAGCCATCCTCGTATCTACCGGAGTTAAGTTCGAAATTAATCCAGACACACAAACATTGGTGTTGCCTATTATCATGATAATTGGTTCTCTATCGTTGGCCAGTATTGTTGAAAGGTGTGGACGTAAGGTAACCTTCCAATTTCTTTATCTTCATACATCTCCTGCTTCATACAGGATGGATAGAGAAAATTTTGTGACTAATCCTCCCGTTTTTAAATTTATGCTATTTTTTATTATGTTTTAACAGGTTTTTATTTTTTTAACTTGTAACTATTGTATTTAATAAAAGAACAGTAACAAAGTGAAATTTACCCACATTTAATAATTTTATCATCATAAAACTTGACATTTATTCGGAATGTGCAAAATTATGGCGGGGATATAGTAAAAGATCACAGCGCATGCCGCAGTGGAACTGTAATGTGAACTCTAAGGGCTTAGTAAAACTTACAAGTTTTTTTTTTCAAAATGGGATATTATTCTTGGCACACTTTAAACTGCAAAAATATTGGCAGAAATAGTGAATGAAAAATTTTATATTTTTCCTTAAGAGAGCTGAAAATTAAAACAAAGATTTAAATGGATAGCTTCTACAAGAAGGAAAAAGTAAGCGATATTGGATATACCTTCACAATACTAATAAAATTCGTGATATTAATAGCGCTACATTTCTTAGAATATTTATGAATTATTGTTTTAGTGTGGTATTATTGTTGTAGTATGGTTATGGATTGCCATGATTTTCAAAACCCGACGACAAAATTTGCAGTAAACATTTAAAATAAAAAATTAGCTTCACGCTGTATCCCGCACACAGCAGGGTAGGCAGAGGGAACCTAGTGTTAAGACACTCCGTTCCCCACTTTCTGCCGAATTCTGGAGGCATTGCGTGTTGAGGGGCAGAACTCAACGCCGCGCTTAACCTCGACACCAGAGCGAAGAAATGGAAATATAAATTTAAGTAAATATTTCATCTCCTCGAGTGGGAATCGAACCCAGAACCAGTCGGTTTTGCAGT
>JAATLQ010035213.1:8446-27481 GCA_013421005.1 Heliconius erato x Heliconius himera
ATATATATATATATATATATATATATATATATATATATATATATATATATATATATATATATATATATATATATATATATATATATATATATATTCCATGCTTTGTAGAGCCACGTCGACAACAGCAGCCGCACAAATCGAAAGGAATCGAACTCACTACCCGGATTTACCGTCACATGCTTGTTCACTGCGCCACGATCGGAATAAAATAATTTTATTATAAAAATTTGTAAGTAAATTTATTGTATTCTATATACATTTAAAATACAAATAGCTAAAAGCCTAATGGAAGCACACATGATCCATCAAAAATGCAATATATGCAGCTTAATATGCAAAATGTATTAAGTAAATCGATTGTAAACTATATGCAATGCGCCGTTCTCTGATTAAATTATACACTGCATAAAGACTTTACACTACTCTAAGCGATAGGAGAAAGCGAATTAATATTATAAAATAAATTCTGGTTGTTATAACCAGTTAAGTTTTTATTTTACTTTCAAGCTGTATGCCGCATGTAGCAGGTTAGAAGAGAGAGCTTAGTGTTAAGACACTCCGCTCTCCACCGAATTCTGGGGGCATTGCGTGTTCATTTTCTCGGGTGGATATCGAATCCATTACCTGTCGTAGTCATAGTCACACGCTTGTACCCGTGCGCCAGTTATGTATATTAAATGCTAAATATAAATATTATAAAATTTTTAAAATATTAACAAAATTTCGACTGAAACACCGATAATACTAAATACTCTTTACTACTTTATACACAGCAATAGTTTTATTTTGTTTATTTACTAAATAATTATGAATGAAGTTCACCGTGAGCCAAGAAATTTGAAGAATAATAAGTTACAAGGGCTTCTGTTGGAAGGTTAAGAGAATACGCAATTATATATAAACTTATTTTAAGGAAATTTTAAAGTTAAATACTAAGACCAAACTAAATCTAAGACAACTGCCTTCGATGTAAGAAAAAACGTAATCTGCCTAAACCTAAGTTAATTTATCTTAACCTACGACTTAATTATTTTACGTTAGAATAATAAATGTGGGCCACCGCGCCGGGGCCATTCACCCGATCTCTATACTTGTCATCATTTTGTGGCGTTCGGCCGCCTATTACACGGACACATAACATAAAATATTTTCTCCGCCTGAGACACCGAGCGCTTTATAACAAGTAAAAAATAAACAATGTCCAAATCATTCCACCCAGTTGTAATAATTTAAATTCACTAAATAAATTAACTAAACGTAAATATAACAAAACTCAGCCGCGTGTTTTGTGAGTTAGATAATGAAGAACGTAAACAATTTATAATTAAAAAAAAGGAATCTTTATATATATTTTATATTAGCGGCCTGCTCGCGGCTTTGCCCGCATGAATTACATAAATTAAAAAATTAGCTTCACGCTATATCCCGCACACAGCAGGGTAGGCAGAGGGAACCTAGTGTTAAGACACTCCGTTCCCCACTTTCTGCCGAATTCTGGAGGCATTGCGTATTGAGTGGCAGAACTCAACGCCGCGCTTAACCTCGACACCAGAGCGAAGAAATGGAAATATAAATTTAGATAAATATTTGATCTCCTCGAGTGGGGATCGAACCCACAACCAGTCGGTTTTGCAGTCACACCTCGTGCCGCTGCGCCACGACCGGCCTCGAGTGAATTACATGATTATTCATTTAAGAAATATAGATATTACAAATAGCCTTAACTATTAATTAATTGATTTGGATAAGTAGTCACGATATTATTTGTAAAATAACTTATCTAGCTCCTGTACAGTTTTTAAATTAGTAACATATATTATTAGTTAAATATATAATTAGTATACAGAATATATATAGGAAGCACGTTTTTAGGCATTTTTATATAATCTATAAAATAATCAACATTTTCGGTCAAGTTCAAGCCGTACTCATGCCCCGAGAGTTTCGTACCAGTTTCATGAATGGGAGACACACCAAAAGAATAAGTAATAAAGTTTTTTTCTATGACACAAATACAATAAATATTCAATTTTTGAAAAATATTTTTGGAATTTTCCTTTATACGTGCCGTAAATTTTAACTTCTTAACAAATTTCGTAATTGTATATCAACGGGAAGTACCTTATAGTTATGATAGAAAATGCGACGAAAAACGAAGCATAAACCCTCATATTTCATCATCATTTGATTGCGATGATTTAGAAGATAGATTTTATGTGCTCTAAGGGAATATAGACTTGAACATTGAGGTATCTAACCTTTAACCGATCTTGTACAAAATAGTCTTGACAGACGGACAGACGCACAAACAACAAAGTTATCTTATAAGTATTTTGAGGTATGTACCCTATACCGTATGAGCTTCACGCTATATCCCGCACACAGCAGGGTAGGCAGAGGGAACCTAGAGTTAAGACACTCCGTTCCCCACTTTCTGCCGAATTCTGGAGGTATTGCATGTTGAGTGGCAGAATTCAACGCCGCGCTTAACCTCGACACCAGAGCGAAGAAATGGAAATATAAATTTAAGTAAATATTTCATCTCCTCGAGTGGGGATCGAACCCACAACCAGTCGGTTTTGCAGTCACACCTCGTGCCGCTGCGCCACGACCGGCCTCAATGTATGAGGTATGTACTAAATACCCTTAGCACATACATACATGCAACATACAGGTGCAATAGTGAAATGTCGGTACGTGTCGCTTGTAAGTTATGAAATAATACTGCGGGATATTTTTATAAACAGTGTCAGAGCATTTTTTTCTTGAGACACAATTTTTTAGAGGTTGCTCCCAAAAGTTAAATATTTTATACGTTTCTTAAAAATATATTAATAACATAAACGAACGAACGGACTGAAGAACCTATTCAAAATATTTCTTTGAATATTAAGTCATTGTTTATCACTGTTATTTAACATAATTACGAATTAAGCTAGACTGTTACGAAGGTAATCTTCACCAACAATTCAATTTAGTTTACTTTGTAGTTAGTACTATGAACAATTGTACTTTAAAAATACGTAAATTTATCAACAGTCAAATAAATAAGACGTTTCTAAAGTCGTTCTTTTGGGCTTACCATTGAACTGTAACCATTCGAACATTGTTAGAAAAATACTACTATGTTTATGTTAAATTTATTATAAGTATAAATTACACTTACATGACGTAATTAACGTTAAGCAGATAATAACTCAACAATATAATAACATTCATTATCCTATTTAGTCAATAGATATCATTGCGTATGTTTCTTTTTTTTTTCAAATATAAATATCTTTAAAACTTTAAGTTACATTATTTTTTGATAGAGTGTAGCGGTAACCTTTCCAAATTATATTTTCTTTTATGCTCAGCGTCATCTATTTAAGATCTCACCGCAATTAGTGATAGCGTTACGTGTATGAAAGAGAGTATCAAGATTCGTTAGTACCTACTATTTTTGTCAATAGAGAACGTTACTTGTATCGATTTTTTACTATCTCAAATATTAACTTCTTGAAAACTTAAATACTTATATCTTTTGATAGAGTGAAGCGATTACAATGAAATAAACACTAAAAGCTACTTTGATTTATTTGTAATTTTTATGTATAAAAGTTGCTTAAATTTATTGTGTACTTTTTACGTGATACGTGTTTACATAAACAGACAAACAGATAAACAGACAAACAGATAAAAATTCCAAAAATGTTGGAAATGGATTCTGTTAATTATCCTTTAACACCCTGGCTATTTTTTTTTTAATATTTTCAATGTACAGAAACGACTTTTATACAGATTTATTATAAGTATAGATGTATAGCATTTATAATACTTCTCGTACTTTTGTTACACGCATATTAAAATATAACAAAAAAATACCACTTAAATAAACTTCTTCATAAAGCATTTATAAAATCAGATAATATAAAAAGTTTCAGATTAAAAAAAATAGATACTCTTGCAAAATATAAAGTAAGTATATAAAACAAATCGCTTGTAACTTACGCCACACTCAATATCGTTGATCCCTAATACAATACAGCGAAACTGCCTGGAACAATATTTATTTTCCTCACAGTCATCAACACGACGCAATTGCGGTTCACAAACGATTTATGAACCTGCTATTACACTATATAAATCTGTATAATATAGTAGAGAGACATTATTGCTTAGTAGTTGAATAGAACGCGATGATTGTGGGTTCGATCTCATTTAGGGAATGCTTATATTTATATACAAATATTTTTGGTTCCTTTATGTTAGATTAAAAATAGAGCGGCGTTTAATTCTGCCACACGATATCAATTATATCATTTTTTTAAGCAACAGAAGTCGGGGAGTCTTATATTATGCATACATATCTTTTTATGGTGGGTAACTGAGTGTCTTAACAATAGGTTCCCTCTGCCTATCCTGCTGTGTGCGGGATACAGCTTGAAGTTGATTTATATCTTTTTACAAAAAGAGTAAAACCCACAACCTTTCGCGCTTACAGTCGCACGTACATGTTACTGCGCCACGACTGGTCCAATGTATAGTTCCGCTACAAAATACGAAGTAAATTCAACAAAAATGTCATTATTTACAATTACGACCAAATAAATGTCGAGATTGTAGTTATTTATGCGTGCAATAAATTTTTGCGAAAATAAAAAATAAAAATTAATATAATAGTGCTAATCATATCTTAACCCGGTACTTATTTTATTTTTGAGGCCAGTCGTGGAAGAGATGAAATATTTACTTAAATTTATATTTCCATTTCTTCGCTCTGGTGTCGAGGTTAAGCGCGGCGTTGAGTTCTGCCACTTAACACGCAATGCCTCCAGAATTCGGCAGAAAGTAGGGAACGGAGTGTCTTAACACTAGGTTCCCTCTGCCTACCCTGCTGTGTACGGAATACAGCGTGAAGCTGATAAAAAATAAAAAATATATATTTTTACAATTCACACAAAATTATTCGAGGTACGCTTTCTTAAATTCATACTGACAGTTTCACATACTACACTTATAAATGTGGTAGGTAGGTAACTTCCTTAGAACATACTGATTGTAAAAAATATTTATAGATATCATAAAAGTTTAATTTTCGAGACCATTGTAACGCAGTGATTGAAGAAATTATTATTTTGAGTAATATTCTTAAACCCGCTCGAGTTCAAGCGGAGTACCTAAAAAATGTGTGTAACATGTTCCGTTTCGAAAAAGTTGTAAACAAAATTTTATAACATACTTAATTTTTTGCAATATTGAAAATAAACCTAAAATGTGAAAAAGAACTTGGGGCAGTGAATAAAAACAGCAATCTTCCCTTGGCCTTTGTAACCTGAAGCTAGTGATTGCCCGCATTCTATTTACGCCCTTTTCATAGCTAATCAATAGGCGCCATAAAATTGCCTTATTGTGATAGAATACGTGACGCAAATTACTATTTTACGTTCTTGGGTTGTGTAACTTTTTTATAGGATAGTAAAATTTGTCAATAGTGTGGCCGGTTTATAATAAAATAAAATTTTATAATATATATAAATCAGTCTCACGCCGTTTCGGTAATCGCCGGGTAGTCAGAGGGAACCTAGTGTTATGACTTATGACTCTATGTTCCCTCTTTTCCGCCCAATTTACAGTAGCACCGCCATGCTTTTTGAATACCAGAGCAAAAAAGTGAAAAATTGTTACCACCCCTATAATTATTCGCCAAAGTAGGAATCAAACTCACTACAACTTAAAACATTCTCACTGCGTTATAATGCCTCTTAATTCAGATCGTCCATAATGAGGTAAAGCACATCGTTAACACTAGAGATAACAAAGCAAAGCTGACCTGATTGGAGACAATCAGCCACAAAGGTGTTTGCACAACCATCTTATGGGTACGTGTTTATAGATGTTAGATAGAATAAAATATTTAGTTATTTATTTATTACATAAATATTTGATTCTATCCAATCCATGGAATTCAAAATTCTTGGCAATCCTAACATCTGGACTCTTTTAGGAATTAAATATCTAGAGATAATTGTGTCTAATTGTCAGCCTATTTATAGATACAATTTTACAATTTTATTATGGAAATTTTGAAAAAGTTAAATAACGGTACGGATCATGCGTCCAAATGTGTGAAAATCCTAAATTTTATAAAAAAAAATTATATGAAATTATTTAACATTTTTGGAAACCCGACATTTTGTGAACTTACCCATTAAGTATACTCGTATAGTGATAATACTTAGAGGTTGAGTCCACCCCTGGCCCCGGAGTACTATAAAGTGTTCGTAACGTCGGGTTTCCAATAACGTATAATATTTTCATTTAAAATGTTATAAGAATCGCGAAAATCAAAGATCTAAGAATTAAAAATATTTATAGAACACATTTATTTAATATATACAACTCTTCTGTTGAGCTACTGACAGACAACGTACCGACTAAACTATGAAAAAAGTGTTGGGAAGGTCTGATAGAGAACTTCTCGAAATTCCAACGGGAACGACAAAAATGAGATTTTCTATTTAACATATTAAAATTCATGCTAATAAAATTACGAACGTCTACTAGTCTTATCATGTGGATAACCACACTATCCTAGTTCATCTCTTACTTTTTCTCCTCACAGGTCTATCTTATTTTGAAACATAGATCCTAGATCATAGACATTGGACATAAAAAAATTAAGTGTCTTTATTTTTTATTATTTAAAAATATTACGCGAAATTGAAACTCAGGGTCATTGTAAATATATTGCTACCATAATATGCTAATATAATATGTTAGTAGTAGCAGTAAGATTTTTAAAACTTAAAATACCGTCCCGTATAAATCTGAGAAATCACAGCAAGCCTAGTTTTAAGATACTTCGTTCCCTACGTTCGTTTCACTCAATTTTTGACTCATTGATCATATATTGAGTGGCAGAGCTGAACGCTGCGCTTTGTACTGTTCTCACAGCAGGAAATGAAAATACTTCATTCCTCCCAGTGAGAATCGAACTCACAAGAATTATTCTGCACAATCAGATGCTGTGCCATAGTCACAAGGGCCCTAGAATATAAATTAACTAGAGATCGTAGATTCAATTCCCCAACCACATTACAACCTGTCACAGCCAGTAACAGCAATTGCAACTTATTAGCGACACATATTACATGCCTGTCCGACCATAACCACTAACCAAAATATTCCAAAATCAATCACCAACTCTGAACTGAATATTCATGTTTCAGTTACTATCGTAAAACATGTTGTCCATTTCCCGTCGAGTAGGCGTGTATGGCGAATTAATTAATTGGCAGGCAGCGTTGGGCCGCATCTGGGCAGGACCAGGTCGTTACATTTTATGACAACAACAGATGTACGGTAATCGCCTGCATCGTGCCGCATTATTGTGGGTTTGAATTTGGGATTAGATTGATTGTTCGAGATAATTGAAATTGTGTTAAGGTTTTTGGTGTTTTATCTAGTTTGGTTTGACATTTATACTTTTCAAGTGCCGATGATGCTGTGATTCCAATTTGTATAGTTGGGATAGTAATTACGTATTATTTAGACAGAGATTAGAAAGAGACATAGTAGAGAATGATAATAATTGTCTGCTCTAATTGGTTAATCGAAATTGTTATTAAGTCATTTAAAAAATTATTAATATTTAAGTCATAAAATGTTAATGAATATTCCTATGTTACATCATTAGGAAGTGCCTGACTACAGACGGTAAACGCTTAAATTCCACTTCGAAAACTCCTTGTTTATAATATAGACATCACTTCGGTTTTATTGACAAGATAATACCTAAATAAAATAATGAGATCATTAAATAGATTAGAATACAAATTTTCAAGAAGGCTTATTACTAATAATGACAAAAAAAATATTAATCCATTTCATTTTAATACTTATAATAAATGCCTAAAACACATTAGCCCTTGTCACGTCGATAAAAGTATTGATAACTTTGAGGATATCCCCTAAAGGAAAATTAACAACCAAATTTATAATGAGAATAATTTTGAAACCGCTTCGGTAAAACGACTTAAGCTAATCAACAATTCAAAGTATTTTAACGTGGGTAAAATATTATCAAATTTGACGAATAATTTGATACTGTACAGAGCTTTAAAACAATGGGGACTTATCTACATAATTAAATTGATTAAGTCGGCTCCCAATTTATTTTGACAGTCAACAATATACAGATGTTTTTCTTCTTACTTTTCGGCTATTCTTTGTTTACATTTTGTTATTTTATCTATATGGATAAATTTTAAAACATATTTAATTGATAAATATATAACATTTTGTTTCAGATAACTTTCAAGGAGACATAGCTATACCAGATGTAGATTATTTAAAGCCACCCAACACTGCCCCTATTACATCTAAGATTAATAAATCGTTACAAGAAGAAGTAGAAAGACTTAAAAAAGAAGTTCTACTAGAAGGGCTTCAAGTAGAGGAAGAGGGCCTAACTGATATTTTAAGAAAAAGAACTAAGCAACCATCACAACTTTATCAAGATAAACCTAAGAAATATAATGATGCTACTCTATTAACTAAGGTGCAACTTTAAAGGATTTTATAAATTATTTTTATATTTTTAACATTTTTTAAGGTGTTATTCCACACTTAGGAAAGAAAAAATATTTTTAGTAAAACGTTTTCTTAATAAGTATTTTTCTTTCGTAAGTGTGGAATAACACTTTAATTTTTTTTTAAATATTAAAAAAATAGTATTTTCTCTCTCATAATTCTGAGTAATTATATTTGGTTAGCGGAAATTTGTAAGAATCTCCCAACAGAGATGCTATAAATAAGTTGTAATAAGCGTATAAAAATTTTGACGTAGCGCGACGAGAATGTATAGCAAAGTTGGTCAGAGCGCTTGGACGGTTTCCAAGAGACGCGGGTTCAAATCCCGGGACGTTCAAATTTTTATACATTTTCTTAATAGTAATAGTATTTTTATATTGTTGAGATATTCGACATTAATATTTTATTAATATTTTTTGGTGGAAAGTGGGGACAGAGTGCCTCAACACTAGGTTTCCTGTGCCTACCCTGCCGTGTGCGGGAGCGAGGAGCTGATTAATTATCAATATTTTTGCAGGTCTTACCGCCAGGTCTAGATAGAGCCATTTTAATGAAAAACGGTAAAATACCCCCTGAAGAAGATTTAGAAAGTATTAATTTTGCTTCTCACAATAAACCAAGCAACTTCAACCAAAGTGTTGTAGACAATTTAACAGAATCTGAAAGTTTAGAACAAGACGGTGTCTTAGTAGTAAATATATCAAATGATAATGTTTTAAATATAAACGAACTGTATCCTTCGATTCTTCAATTATCCAATTATTCAAGCAAAGCTGATGAGATCACAAACAAAATACAAAGTAATAGTCGTGAAATAACTGGTGATTCTAAAAACAATATCAAATTTAAAGATCTACCTGAAAATATAACTGTAGCTCCCGCTCCTACAAATGGAGTGCTGCCAACAAATGAAGTTAATGAAGATATTGCAGATATTGAAAAGGTTATTATAAATAAAACTAGTCTAGACAAAGACAGTAAAGGATTTGAAGGTAATGAGCTAGTTAAACCTACTGAGAGCCTGCAGAGCTTAAAAGGTAATTCAAATCACAAGCGACACCGAAGGAGAAGACATGGTAACGGACGACGGTAAGAGTTACAATTTACATTTAAAGATCAGTCTTCATTATATTACCTATAGAAATATTGTTCTATGTTCCAAATATATTTCTAATATATATCTGCACATTAACATTATTGGATTTAAGCTTAATTGTAACTCCATAATACACGTATATAAATATAAATTTCACAATATTGACAATATTTGCCTGTATTATAAACATAGGACCTAAATAATAAAAAAATTATCCTTCCTCTTGAATGTCACCTTCATTAAAACTTACCTGCAAATAACATTTTAATAATAAAAAATTAAATATATTTATTTTCGAATGAACATTTAAAAATATGTGTATTTCATTTTAAATCAACAAAGCTGCGAAAGTTATTCAACTTGTTTACGACTGAACCATTTAATATCCTTTACCTTTTACTTCGTTCTCGTAAACCTGATTCTGAGTTCTAGAAATAGAATATTTCAGTAATGCAAATGCATCGCAAATATCTCGACGTTCACGTTTATACGTAAAATAGATAGTTGTAAAAGCTTCTTTGTATGTTCTTAAGCAAAATACATCATTCATACAATCTTATGCATAAAATAATATGTTTGAAAGCTTACTTTTATTATAGCTTGCAAACGTATAAATATGTATAATGCGATAAGGAAAATTTTATTTCTATTAATAAAAAATATATTATTTAGAATCGATAGAATTCCATTTATCTGTAGATACATTAGTATTTATATTAGTCACCATGACAACAAAAAAATCACTTTCATTGCCATGGAAGTAGAAAAAATGGAGTGTTATGACGTTATTTTCTCTTTTGCTCCTCTGATTTTGCTTCAAAAATGTAAAAGGTAAAAATGTAAAGTGACTTCTTATAATATTTATAGTTTCTTCATTACAAATTCGTATAATTAAGTTCGAAACGCTAAAATTACAGATTTGAACTGAACTTACTTTTAAGCATCAAATTCACAATTTTACACTTGAAATTCGTTCTTTTATACACCAACTTCGGATTTTTACACTTTATTAACTCAAATTTGCGTTTTTACATATGTATATTCATTTTATGACCATTCCGAATGTCCGAATGTAAACTTGTAACTCCTAGGTGGTTTCGAACCCATTGAGTTCTGCCGCTCAACAAACAATGTCTCAAATGCAAACGGAAAACGAAGATCAAATATATTGACATTTTCTATGAGGTGTCTCACCTATGCAACAACATGGCATGTAACGTGAATATGAGAAACCAATTTTTACATTGATTTTTTTTTAATATATTTTTTATAGTATTATTTATTTTAAGGTTAAGAAATATACAATCAAACGAGAGGTCCGGACATAATGCCTACAAACATTCCAATGAAGACAAAACATCTTCACGTGAAAAAAAATTTTTTCGTCACCAAAAAAACTTGAAGTTTAGGGAAGAAAATCAAAAATATGAAATACCAGAGCACGAGTTCGAAGAAAAATTCGATGTAAAACCGCCTCCGAAAGATATAATCAATATTTCAAATGATACAGAGGGTCAACCTTTTAAGGAGTGGTTTTTTCGGGACACCGAAGATGACTTAGAAGCTGGCGAAAGCCAATTTTTTAATCACACTGAGGTATTTCTTTTTTTTTTTTGAACATAAGCATGACCGTAGTGGTGCAGGGGCACAAGCGTGTGACTGTAAACGTGACTGGTTGTGGGTTGGATCCCCACTCAAGGAATTGAAATATTTAATTACTTTTATATTTTCATTTCTTCGCCCTGGCGGCGAGGCAAAGCTCGCCACTTAGCAGCCAATGCTTTCAGAATTCCACGGATGGGGAAAAATGGTGAACGTGGTGAAAGTTTCATAACACTAACTTCCCTTTATGTACTCTGCTGTGTGAGGGATAGAGCGTGAAACTGATTATAAGCATGACGTTATATTGAAATAATTAAATAACACATTACTGTATTTGTTAACATAAAAACTTGAACTTGAACTATGCACAATACTTAATATTATTCATAAACAACATTTGTAAAAACGTCCTGCATTTATTCCCTACAAATACAATTGTGTAATTATTTTCCCTATTGTTTTGTAGCGTATAAATAACCAAATAAAATATATAATAAAAGAGTTGATTATAAGGTCTCGTATCATAAACATCGTCGCGCTACTATATAGCCCACAAACTAAAATTATTCATTTCCTTATTTTGTTATTTATGTATGTCAAATTTAATTCAAAATATAATATTTAATTAAATATTTTATAATAACAACAAATTAAATGAAATATGTAAATGATTCTATTTATTTCTAAGGCTGCAAAACAAGCGTTTAGACATTTTCGTAATACTTTTGACAATAACGTCATAGTAGCTCGCTGGAGTTATAAAAGTCTAAATTGAAAAACTTCTATAAACTCCTGTCTACAGATGTAGGCCTCAGGCTAGACAGTTCCGTTTGAATGTTTCCGTTACTTTAGAAACTTTGGTATCCTGGGAATATATATTTGTTGTCATCCTGGTGCAGTTCAAAAATGTAAATACACTAACATTGTGGTCGTGTGTTCGAATCAGTTCAAGGAAATGATAATATTTAAAACATCTTTTTTGTAACGCTAGACTGTTTAGACGAAGTTCGGCGATAGGTTTATCTAGTCAACGTGCAACATTTCAAAATTTCTAAAAATAGCTTAATGCGGAAAGCGACGTTTTTAACACTAAGTTTTCTCCGTTTGCCTCGTCAATAGCCGGAAATATAAAAATTTAAAAACATAAATATGTATATATTCACGTTTTACTTAAAAAAAAAGAAAATTGCATTTCACTTCACGTATTTCTCATCGTCTTGGTAAGGCCGACAAAAAGGCAACATCCTATCCCTACTACAAAATACACGTCAGATACAACAAAATATATTGAGTTTCCGCAACATAATACTGCCTTACTAGGCTAGCCATTTCTTTGAGTGGGTATCAATCCCACATTTACAGTACATACAGTCTACAATGTATCGATATCATATGCGAAATGCACACAATGACAGCATCACAATGTCTTTAATTTTTTTTTTGTATATAAAGTTAGTCATTATTTTTTTTATATGCTTCACGCTGAATCCCGCACACAGCAGTGAACGACAGAGAGAACCTAGTGATAAGACACTCCGTCCTCCATTTTCCATCGAATTTTTCAAGGCATTGCGTGTTGAGTGGCGGAACTCAATTGGGTTGGTGCCAGAGCGAAAAAATGAAAATATTGATATATAATGGCGAGTGGGGTTCGAACTCACAACAGTCGCGTTTCGGTCACACCTCTGTCTTTACGCCACTACGGCCTCAATAATAATGATAAATATATTGATATATTATTTATAATAATGATAACCAATAACACAATTTAATTTAGATATAGATTATCGAACACATACATAAGGTTTTAAGAAGACACTTTTTGTCTGTCCCCAACAAAATAACTGAAGCTTTGAGTTAGCTTTAAAGCACTAGAACCATGAAATAGGCTCTTGTAAAGCTCTCTTACAAAATCTAGAAACCTTTTTACCATATTAAGTACTAGTTTATGTGACTTAGTATAAATGATTAAAATAGTATAATATTTCATTTCGAAAGTAGTAAGCATCTATACAATTTTAATTTCATTTCGTAAATTGAGATATCGCTTAGAAATATTTTAATTATTGAAACATAAGCTAGTTTTCTGCCTATCCTGCCGTGTCCCTCACACGGCAGGATAGGAAAGAGCGTGAAGCTGAAGCTTTTATTTATTTTTCTATAAATTTCGCAAAATATGTCTTTGAGATTTTAAAACGTGAGCTAAATGGGCAAAAAGTTGAGGGCGAGTGTTGCGGAACTCAACGCCGCGTTTTGCCTCGACGCCAGAGCGAAGAAACGAAAATATAAATGTAAATAAATATTTCATTTCCTCGAGTGGGGATCAAACTTACAACCAGTCAATTTTACAGTCACCCCTGCGCCACGACAGGCCTCAAAAGTATATAATTCTTATTGAGGCAAGTCATGGCGTAGAGGCACAAGCGTGTGACTGTAACGCGTTAAGTTTGTGTGTCCGATTCCTACACGAGAAAATGAAATAATTAATATTTTAATTTCTTCGCTGTGGTGTCGGTGGTAAGTAATAATATATTTTTTCGTAGACAAAAAGAAGACATCGTACAGTAAGAGCGGCGACAAACAGAAAGGAGCGTATTTGGGAGAACGGTGTGATCCCTTACGAGATCGACGGCAACTTCAGTGGAGCTCACAAGTCACTGTTCAAGCAGGCTATGAGACATTGGGAGAACTTTACGTGTGTCAAATTCGTTGAAAGAGATCCAGGATTGCATAAAGATTTTATAGTGTTCACTGAAAGACCTTGTGGGTAAGTTTCTTGTTGTTAATGTTGAAATTTTTTATTCAGTTTCACGATTTATCCCGCATGTAACAGGGTAGATAGAGGGAGTCTAGTGTTAAAACCACGTAGCGCAATAAAGTAAGCTAAATAGAAATATATAATAATAATTCCAGTTAAATAACTAATGCCACCTGTGGCCTAAAAGTTTTGGAATGTTCTGAATCTGATTGAGATTTTTTTAGGGTTCCATACTTTTTAAGGAACAAAATGAAACCCTTATAAGATCTCTTTGTTGTTCGTCCGTCTGTCTGTCTGTCAAGAGTCTTTATCTCAGGAACACTTATACATATCAAGTTAAAAATTGAAACCATATAATTAGAACTACGATTCCATGATTTCCTGAAAAAAAAAATATTTCTGCATTTACTTAAAAAAAACATATGGCCGCTAATGTCGTAAAAATGCATATTTTGACACTATCAAGGGAATCAAAATTCATAGGGTACTCTCTCGTACTTTCGGTTGAGCTAGAATTATGAAATTATGCAGCTAGCTTCCACAGGTAGGAACTACTTGTTCGGGAAAAAAATTGGAAACTTTACATTTGTGGTTAAATCCTAAAAAATAATAGCCTTAAAAGGGGGCAAAATTTGATATTTCCGCTAGTTCGAGTGAGGTGTCAGATGAAAGGGCTATGCTAAGCATGAATTTCCGAAAAAGCTCGAGACCAGAGAATTTTTGTTTGTATGGAACCCTCGGTGGATGAACCCAACTTACGCTTGCGTAGTTTTTTCATTTAGAAAATTTCTGTTTTAGGAACCAGGCTATTCTATAGACCACAAACCACATTATTCCTACGGCCCTTGCTTAAATATAAAAAAAAAACAGAGAGATCAGGCAGAGAGTACCTAGTATTAAGACACTCCGTTCCCCACTTTACACTGAATTCTGGAGG
This sequence comes from Heliconius erato x Heliconius himera, assembly GCA_013421005.1. Classification (NCBI taxonomy): domain Eukaryota; kingdom Metazoa; phylum Arthropoda; class Insecta; order Lepidoptera; family Nymphalidae; genus Heliconius; species Heliconius erato x Heliconius himera. The sequence continues at coordinate 23,417 of JAATLQ010035213.1, forward strand.
CATTGCGTGTTGAATACCGGAACTCAACGTTACACTTTGCCTCGACACCAGAGCGAAGAAATGAAAATAAAAATGTAAATAAATATTTCATTTTCTTGAGTGGGGACCCACAAGCACTTGATTTTACAGTCACACTTTGTGCCCCTGCGCCACGACTTGCCTTAAAGATAAGGCTGCATGTTTAATATATTAAAATATTAATTGCAAACAATATATATTCATCGATGCACAATACAAGGTTTCTTACTAAACGCAAATTTGGTAAAAATGTATCTTTTTTGGCATGTTAGAAATACGAATATAGAATGAAATTAAACCCAAAATGATCTATAAAACCCTATTTTTTAGTAACCAAGTCATATAATCAAAAATCAACAAAATTTAGACTGATTCACTCAATTTATTTCGTAAGTTAGCAAATTATAGCTTTGCATGACAGATTTTGATGGTCAAATTACTGGAGCATCCTAATTTATTGCAGTTGAATGCAGTCGACTAAATTCGTTTACCAAATTGTGTCAATTTGATACACGATATTATTTTTGTGTGGGTTTTATTAATAGACCTTTATATTTATTTTTTTGCTTCACGCTGTATCCCGTATATAGCAGGATAGCCAGAAGAAAATTTAGTGCTAAGATACTGCGTTTCTAAGCGCCTAGTTTTTGAGACATTGCACGTAGAGTGGCAGAATTTAACGCTAAATTGTCTTAAGCCCACAACTTTTAGGTAGGCAGAGGGAACCTATTGTTCAGACATTCTGCTCCGTTCTCCCTTATGGGAGTTTTTACATTTTAAATCTTTTTTATTTATTTAGAGGTATTTTTTTTTTTAAGCTTCACGCTGTATCCCGCACACAGCAGGGTAGGCAGAAGGAACCTAGTGTTAAGACACTCCGTTCCCCACTTTCTGCCGATTTCTGGAGGCATTGCGTGTTGAGTGGCAGAACTCAACGCCGCGCTTAACCTCGACACCAGAGCGAAGAAATGGAAATATAAATTTAAGTAAATATTTCATCTCCTCGAGTGGGGATTGAACCCACAACCAGTCGGTTTTACAGTCACACCTCGTGCCACTGCGCCACCACTGGCCTCAATCAAAGGTATTTATTAATATTATATTAAAATAAATACTCTCTTTTGTTTTCTTAGCTGCTGTTCCTTCGTAGGCAAACGCGGTGGAGGATCTCAAGCAATTTCCATAGGGAAGAACTGCGACAAATTCGGCATTGTCGTCCACGAGCTGGGACACGTGGTCGGCTTCTGGCACGAACACACCCGCCCTGATAGGGACCGACACGTGCAGATTATTAGAGATAATATAATGACTGGTAAGTTTATACTAAGTTACTATAACTTTAATTAGTTTGCTATCTTGGCTAGGATTTACTAGTGTAGCTATTTATAAATATTGGTGTTCTTGTAGATTATGCTTTTGGACTTAAATGTAAGATCGAGAAAAATCTTCAAAAAGTGATTTTATCCTTTTTTTTCTGCGTATTTATAAATATATCGAGGCCGGTCGTGGCGCAGCGGCACGAGGTGTGACTGCAAAACCGACTGGTTGTGGGTTCGATCCCCACTCGAGGAGATGAAATATTTACTTAAATTTATATTTCCATTTCTTCGCTCTGGTGTCGAGGTTAAGCGCGGCGTTGAATTCTGCCACTCAACACGCAATACCTCCAGAATTCGGCAGAAAGTGGGGAACGGAGTGTCTTAACACTAGGTTCCCTCTGCCTACCCTGCTGTGTGCGGGATACAGCGTGAAGATAATTTAACTTTTTTTTTTATTTATAAATATTCTGGAGTTAATGCTGAATATATTCTAGGCCTAAATAGGCCAGGAATAAGAGCCTACATCATTATCCCTGTCTAGTCTCGTCAGATAATATACAAGGTTAAATTCTAATACGAAAGGTATATCTCAAGACGTGACTATAAAAAAGTATCACCAAAATTATCCTCTTAGTTTAATTGTCAGTACTAAAACGATGGTAAGACCACTCAAGTTAGACCCTCTTCACATCAACTTAGAGTGTCACCTAAATTAAGCTCCCATTGAATGACAGTTAACTATTTAACCGTCGCCGTTGCGTGTGAAGACGCCTTTACACACGATGTTCGTCTGTCACGCAATGTCACTCCTGACAAGTGAATTAATACTGAAATTACTTCCAATTATATTTGGAGTAGATACTTAATTAAGAAATTCTCGGAAGCATCCTGTGTTTATCTAAATATGAATAATTTGTTATAGTTAATTGTGTTTTGCTTGTCAATTAAATTCGGTACAATTGACATGGATAGCATTTCAAAGGTTTGTGAAGGTATTATTTGGGTACATGAAAAATAATAATAATAACTTAATAATAATAATAACAACTTTATTTATAACCATTTACAGTTTCTTAAATACAAAGAAAATATACAAACTTAATTTCTTAAATAATTAGTTAGATATCTAAATTATTATATTTGATCGAATAATTTTGCGTTAGTTTAATTAATGATAGAATCCAATTTTCATAATAGGTACAAATTTTCTTATACAATTTTTCTTATTATTACTTCCATGGTTCTTCTTCTAGAGCGCTCTACTTTATATTATAAAAACATCATATAGGTATATATATGTTTATATGATAAACTTTAGGAGAAGAGAAATATGTTACTTATAAAATTTCCCGGATTACGCTGGAAGGTTTACAATGAAAAGGGCAAAGACGACTAAAGAATCTAGTGTCAAAACACTCCGTCACTCTCTTTTCGCCAGAGTTCAAGACATTGCGTATTAAATGGCGGTACTCAACGTCGCAAATGAAGCTACGCTTCAACGAAATCCAATTTCAAAGTCATCCCGCTCCGTAAAACCTATGAAAATAATATGAACAAAATGTGACCTTTTGAAATAAATATATTTAAAAATAAACCATACAAAAGTTTCTAATTAGAGTCGACTTATTCGGGTTTCTTATATATTAAAGAATATAAAAGATTGTCTTCTAAAAATTGTGCTCAGAACCTAAAACGATTTCAAGTGGCCTTTGTTCCTAAATAAACATTGAGTTGAAGATGAAAAAAATGATATACAAAATAGCAACCTCTCTAAAGGATCATCTGAATAAGCCTTATAATAAATAGTATATTAGAAATGTTACAAAGCTGGGGATTTGTTTTGTCAATTTATATCGACATGTTCGATCATGAGTTCTTTTTTATATTTAGAATATTAAATAAAATTGAATATGGTTCATCCATATAATATATGAAACTTGGTTGTTAATTTATTTATTATATCCTTGGAGAATGTTCGGAAATGGAACCGGAAACGAAAAAACGGGATTTTTCATTTTATTACAAAGATGGAGCGGATACTATTTACTTTATTATACAACAAAATATACATTTTAACCACAGCGCAGAAGTATTAAGAATTTTCTTAGTAAAAATCTATTGAGGCCAGTCGTGGCGCAGGGGCACAAAGTATGACTGTAAAATCGACTGGTTGTGACAAAATGAAATGCTTACTTACAATTAGCTCTGGTGTCTAGCCAAAGCGCGGCGTAGAGTTCCGCCACTCAACACGCATTGCCTACTGAACTCGGTGGAAGTTGGGGAACGGAGTGTCTTAACACTAGGTTTCCTCTTCCTGCCCTGCAGCGTTCGGAATACGGCATTTTTGTTATACAATCAATTAGAAAGATATAAGAGTATAAGAGTAGTAGTAGTATCTTATCGTAGAGGCTAGAGTGGCGCAGTGAGAAAATAAACTAGTGTGAGTGTGTTTTTGAGGCAATGTATTATTCTTATAGGCAATGAATTAGTCTGGTAATTACTCTACTCTACTCTACTCTACTCTACTCTACTCTACTCTACTCTACTCTACTCTACTCTACTCTACTCTACTCTACTCTACTCTACTCTACTCTACTCTACTCTACTCTACTCTACTCTACTCTACTCTACTCTACTCTACTCTACTCTACTCTACTCTACTCTACTCTACTCTACTCTACTCTACTCTACTCTACTCTACTCTACTCTACTCTACTCTACTCTACTC
>JAATLQ010035214.1:0-27494 GCA_013421005.1 Heliconius erato x Heliconius himera
TTTGATGAACCAAACTTTAGAACCTAAATTGAGTTAAAACAAAGCAATTGGTGAAATTTTCAAGTAAATCGGTTCAGTAGTTTCAGAGAAAAATGCGGACAACAATATGTCGACAGACAGACAGACAGACAGACAGACAGACAGACAGACAGACAGACAGACAAGAAATTCAAAAAAAATCATTTTGCTTTCTATTAGTCTTTTTAAGTGACCCTCTATCCATTTCAGTCAAAATTACTTAATGTACAGACAAAATATTTTTACTGTCTTATTATATATAGAGATAACCTAAAGGACAATTTGTGGCCAGTCTTTAGAGGCCAGATATTTTCTTTATTTATTGTGTAATTATATGCACTAATAAGTGCGTTAAAATACTTCGACTTAATTAAAATGAATAAATATTTTGTTATTCTAAAATTGAAAAACATCACCTTTTTTTTTAGACCATATCTCAACTCTTTACATTTGGGCCCAAAAGTTTCCGTTTCCTTTATAATTAACTACGCCATTGTAAAAAATCAATTATCAGTTAACTGATATTATATAGGCAGTCACTAGTACATACCAGTATTTCAGGTATACACCAGTATTTTTGCGCATAAAATAGCGTTATGCACCTATTTATCATACCTTCACCAAGCCATATAAAAGAACAGTAATATACTTTATGTCAACGACTGACATTTAACAATATAATAATGTTTCTATTTTTGTCAAAACTCACTTTGATCTATAATGTCGCCCCCACACATATTTTTTTTCTTTATGAGAAATTAATTCTTATGATCGTAACCTATAATGAAAGATCTTTATAGGTTACGAGACATTTTTTTAGATTTGCTGCGAGAGTCTTCCAACGCATCATATTTATTAGTACCGTAGTATTTAAGGGTTGGACTCGACAGTTGCCTTCCATATACATACATACATGTATACGACAACGCTCTCGCGACGCTCGGGTCGTCATTATTGTAATACACGAACGACTCTCGTTCAATACGATATTATAAATACCTTATTTATATAATTAATAATTAATTATATATTAAAATTAATTAATATTTTTTCACATACCAAAGTACATACTACTGACATATCAATTATCGTTACAGTATTTATAAAAATTATGCCTTAATTTAGTATCGTACCTTAGTATTTAATCAATGTTAAATTCGCATTGATATTATGTAATGTCTCAAAAATGAAAAGGAAGTTGCGTTAAAAACGTTTTGAAGAATACTTCCTTCATGTTGAACTAACAATTTAGGAACACTATAATCAAAGAACAGAACAGAACATACAGTTAAATTAGTATTTAATGAATATGTTATATATTAAAATTCTATATAATTAGATTTAAATATATTTTTTTATTTTTACTTCGCTACCCCATTTGACATAGATTGCGTTGCTAAAAAAATCTAATATAGTGATCATGCAAGCGTGGCGGTAAACATTCAATATATGGATATTGATAAACGTATATTTCAACTGCATTTTTTTATTTTATCTTAATAAATATTAAAAAAAACATTTGAATGTTTACTGAAAATCTACATACATTTTCAACTATAACAAATACAGCTAACAAACATTGAAAACGTCAATCAATTTGTGTCTAATATCCAATTGATGTAGGCAAATAAATAGAATAGGTTTCAATTCATCTGGGATTATATTAAAAAAATATTTTTGTGTTATAAAATATGGTGTATAACACAAAAATATGGTTTATCCCAATCGTGGCGCAGGGGCACAATGTGTGACTGCAAAATCGACTGGTTGTGGGTTCGATCCCCACTCGAGGAGATGAAATATTTATTTACATTTATATTTTCATCTCATCGGTCTGGTGTCGCGGCAAAGCGCGAAGTTCAGCCTCTCAACACGCAATGCCTCCAGAATTTGACGGAAAGAGGGGAACGGAGTGTCTTAACACTAGGTTCCCTCTGCGTGCCTATTGTGTACAGCGTAAAGCTGATTTAATTTATTTTTTTAAAATATGCTTTATAATTAAACTGCTAAACAATTTTCATAAATTAAAAAAATATTTGATTGTTTTAAGATGTGAATCTTTATTGCGAAGCAGTTTATTAATATGAATTTGTCAATTAACAACAAAATACAAATATTTATACTTTTAACATTCTCAAAGTGTTAATCCACACTTAGGAAGAAAAAAACATATTAAGGAAACGTATGAAAACTTGAACGTAGCAGGATTTGTACCTGCGCCTCTTGTACGTAAATATTTATATTTTAAATTAAACTATTTTAACCGAATTAATCGTGTACCCCCGACATTTGCAGTAGTCCGTGCCTCCGTGGTCACGGGTAGACTGAGGCTGAGGTGGCATTCGTCTGTCAGTTGACATAATTATTATATTAAACTACCGTCAAAGATTTCTAAATTTCCTCGCGTACTACAATGGATCCTGCAGAATGAACTGCTCTACGCGATACAATATAAACACGAACATATATTTTTTTAAGTTTTGCCTTTCTGTATGTCCGGGCTAATCTCCGATATAGCTATGATATAGATTCATGGGATATGCAATCCAACTAAACATTATTCTGAACCTTATTTATTTACAAATAAAATCCTAAACGATTTAATAAATAATTAAAAAAAATCTCTAAATACATAACAATACAAGCCGGCGAAGCCGCTGGGGCCGCTATTAAAATAATATGATATTTTCCTTTTTAAATATTTGTTAAGCAAAAATAAATCCTCCATAAGTGTAATGTTTTTAACTTTGATCATCAAAATAAATCCTTTTAAGCTTAATGTATTTGAGTGCTGATTTTATTCAATGTATGCGAAAATATTAAATTTATGAACTGCTACGAAAATAAGCTATTCTAGAATTTTACTTTGATTCTAACCTAATACTTCGTAAACATATTTTAAATTGAAACCTAATTTGCTTTTAACGTTATATTCTTATCACTTTTATATTTCAAAACTATTTTCGTTAATATAGAGGCTATTGTGGTTTAAAAGGACATTTGTCTGTAAACGGTCAAACGGTAAATCCATAGTTATGGATTCAATCCCCACTAGGGGGAATGAACTACTTTCGTTTCCGCTTTTGTAAGAAAAAGCGAACCATTGAGCTCAAACATTCAATTTTAAATACTTACTTATATTTACATAAATTTGCAAGAAACAAGCAAGCATATATTATAAAGTCAGAACTTGTTTTACTTGAGTTTTGGTGGAGATGAATAAACCATGTTGGAATATATAATTACGGAAACATGATATTTGTAGGTTAGGTCTCTATTTAAGGAAATGGTTATATGAATTTATATATATAAATAATTTTTGTTTTCAAGCACAACATTTTTAAACAAAGTGTTGATTTTGGGCAGAAATACGAGAAGGAACTGTTCTACGATTATTATATTTTGTCTGTGGACCCTACTACACAGGAACAAAAGTTAAGCGTTTCTAAATCTTTTGGATTTGACTTGTTAAAAATGCACATTCTGAACTGCCGGTGCGTTCGATTGAGTCTCTATAAATCTTTCTTGTTAATATTGTTTAAGTCTAAGAATAAAAATATATAGTATATAGAATAATAATATATAAAGTGTGTAGTATTTTAGTTATAAAATACTACACACTTTATATATTATTATTCTATATACTATATATTTTTATTCTTAGACTTAAACAATATTAAAAATGCTAATCAATATCGGTGAGCTTAATAACCGATTGTAATGAAAATTAAAGTTTTCAGTAAAAGTAGGCGGGTGTTAAAGATAAATGATTATTTAAATAACTATTTAGATGGACTAGCTTTTTTAAATAATCAATTAGTTATTCATTATAGACAGTACATCTTCATACCGCAGCTTTAGAATAAAGTAGTCCAAAACAAAAAATACAAGTTATGGCTAACCTAATATCAATTCTACAATAATAGTTGAATATTTTTTACCTTAAGGCTGCATCTCACATATAGCAGGTAGGAAAACGCAACGTTCGTTCTACACGTTTCGCCCATTTTCCGAGACATTGCGTGGTGATTCGTAAAACTCAACACCGCTCATTTGTGCCAGCGGAAGCAAATGAAAATAATTCACTTTACCAAGTCGGAATAGAATCGACACCTGTTGTCGATTCTATCGATACGGCTTATATACTTTTTTGCCTCATTAAATCCGCATATCACACTCTTATTCTTACTTCTTGATTTCATTGTCTTTGTTGCATATTATTTTAAGAAATGTTTTTTTGTATAGGTATACAAAAAAGACTAGTTCTTCAGTCTCCATAGTGCTAGTGGAAGTTATGGAGCCTACTAACTTTATACTAAACGAGGATATCACAATGAAATTGACACTCAAGACACACGAGGAGATGAAATATTTATTTAAATTTATATTGCCATTTCCTCGCTCTGGTGTCGAAGCAAAGTGCGGTGTTGAGCTCTGTCCCTCAAAACACAATGCCTCCAGAATTCGGCAGAAAGTGAGGAACGTAATGTCTTAACACTATGTTCCCTCTGCCTACTGTGTGCGTGCTACAGCGTGAAACTAAAAAAATCTATATAGTAAGTAGAGGCCGTGGTGGCGCAGTGGCCTTGACTGTAAATATTATAGTTAGGGGTTCAATCGCTTTTCATTCAATCATTTTCCTTCTCTGGTAAATATTGCGTGAACGTGAAGTAACAAAACGGACGGACGGTGTCATTAAGGTCTCTATAAAAATGGCCGATTTCAAAAATTTTATGTTTCTCTTCAGAAATTACTACTAGGTACTAGCAGATATGCTCACAATAGGTATTCAGAATAAATATTTTTTATATTATATATATTTTACAAACTTTCTTTCTATAAATATGAAAACAAACAAAATTTGCAACATTAATCCTGCTCGAACGACATTTATTACGACATTTATTTATAAAACTTTGTTTGAAGTTTAAATAAAATAATTTCATAATATTATTTCTAAGAATAGTTTATCTGCTCAGTATAAAACTAATACTACCATAATATATATGACAAAGGTTAATTAACGTTGGTCGCGAGTAAAACTTTTACACATTTAAATAGAAAACTAATATAGAAATTGTATTGTATGTAGATTCTCTTTTCTCGTATATTTGCCTAGAATTTACTTTGATTTCTAAAAAAAAACCAGCTCCACTCTGTATCCCGCACACAGCAGGGTAGGAAAAGGGAACCTAGTGTTAAGACACTCCGTTCTCCACTTTCTGCCGAATTCTGGAGGCATTGCGTGTTCAGTGGCAGAACTTAACGCCGCGCTTTGCCTTGACACCAGAAGAAATAGAAATATAAATTTGGGTAAATATTTCACTTCACTCTGATTTCTAGTAACTGTAATATATTTAAAAATTGTTATAAAATCTATATAAAACAATATACCTATATTTTTGTAACATAAGAGTAATGAATTTTACATTTTTAAGCATAAATTATTATAAAAAATACATTTAAAAATATTTTAAAAACTCTCTGTCGAGGGTGAGAAAAGGAAGCCATCGATGGCTTCAGAGAGAAGAACCACAATACGTGCCGTCTCAAGTAAAACTATCTTTTGCATCCCGTTCTTGATCCAACAGCTAAGCGATAGCCTCTTAAGATGTTGGTCGAGGCTTTTCGCTATTAAAGCGTTAACTGCAACCACTATCGGCACAATGATAGTCACTTTGACATTCTACATGAGAGTAATCAATATCATTTCAACGTTTCTTTGAATTGAATTTATTTTTTGAAAATGTACTAAAATCTGAACTTATCGCGCCCCTTTGGGGATGTCCGTGGAATTTTGGACGGTTTCTGACGCAGTTTCTTAACAATAGGTTCTCTCTGCGTACTCTGCTTAATAAAAAAAATACCATAGAACTAAAACAAAAAAATTTTTGAAACATCAAAATATTTAAATTAACAAAATTTAAGTTGACATTTTAGATAAATATGACAATATGAACATTTCGTCAAGTAACCCTTAATTTTTTTTTTCAAAATTAAATTGGCAGAATGTGAATCCCATATTAAATCTAAAAGGATGCAAAAATATCATAACAATTGAAGAAATATATATATAAAAAAACTTGATAATTTTAAAGAAAGAAAAAAATATTATCATTAAAACATCAAAGTTATAATTATGTTTTTTTTTCACAGCTCTGGACACCTCTAAACATAATACTATTCAACTTGGTGTGCTCCGACTTCTCCGTGTCAGTGTTGGGGAATCCCCTGACTCTCATCTCTGCTCTATTCCATCGATGGATATTTGGGCACACCATGTGCGTGCTGTACGGGTTCTTTATGGCGTTACTTGGTAAGTCGTTTAACATTTTCTTATATTATAAATTAATGTATGGTGTTGAGGAGTGAGACCATGGTGGCGTAGAGGTACAACGTCTGACTGTAAACGTGACGATTGTGGTTTCGATCCCACTCGGGGGTATGAATTATTTTCAATTTCTCGCTCTGGTAAGAAGATAAAATGCGACATTGAGTTATGGCACTCAACACGCATGTCTTAGATGATGCGTGTTAAACGGAGTGTCTTAACACTAGGTTCCATGTGACTAATATACTATAGTGTATGTACGAGTAAGAGTATTACCACTTTCGACAATTCAAATATTAAAATATTAAAAAAAAAAAACTTTGAAATACGGCGTTTCCCCCATTCATGGCCATATGAAAATAACAAAAATTACAATATATATATATATATATATATATATATATATATATATATATATATATATATATATATATATATATATATATATATATATATATATATATATATATATATATATATATATATATATATATATATATATATATATATATATATATATATATATATATATATATAATATATAAAAGGACTTGTGCTGACTGACTGAGGTAAGACGCACGCAGAGCCGTAACCGCTGATGGTAGAAACGTGAAATTTGGGCAGATGTTTATTTTCATATTCTGGACATCCACTAAGAAGGGAATTTGAAAAATTTTAACCCTAAAGGGATGAAATAGGGGTTGAAAGTTTGTATGGAAAAAAAATTTAATCTGTACTGATTTTTATCAAATTTGAAATTCAGACTCCTAAAAATATTTCATTGAACACGTGTTTCATGGTTTTTAAGAATTCACCCCCTAAGGGTTCAAATAAGGGGTTGAAAGTTTATATGGAAAAATCTTTAAATTGCCACCGATTTTTATAAAAAATTAAATTCAGACTGTTAAAAATATTTTATTGAACATGTGTTGAAGCACTTTAAATAATAGTTTTTTAATGTAAACATTAAGTTAGTTAAGCAACAGAAGCCTCTTAGTGTATTGCCATATTTTTTATAACAGGCGTTTATTATTACGAGTATGTGTCATATGTGACGGTGGTTTTATTTCATTTTTAAATCTCAATATATCGTCAGACTGCACGCTGATCAGTCACTAAGTTTGCCTTTTATTTAAATTCCTTTTTCAAAATCCTCCTACGCGCCCACATGGTCCTTACGTACCGGATATAAAATTATTATGGGAATAATCAAGAATATAAAGGAATAATTATAGAGAATATTATCTGGAGTTAATTTCAAATAAGCAACGTGTCCAGTGGATGTGAATATACCTGCAGTTTCTATGAAGAAAAGAGAAAAGTGGCTTGTACGAGTACATTAATGATTAAATATAATGAAACAAGTAGTTTTAAACATTAAATTAAATTTATTTGACCCAACACTCGTAATATTCAGGTAATATTTTAGGTAGAAACTTAGTGACTAATTTGAAGACTGTATAAGGTTAGTAACATATGTTAATTTTGTATTTACAATTTATTTCATTTTATTTTAATTACTACAGTTTTATTCAAACATTTACATTGCAATAGGTAAAATAATATTGTATAATATAGTTAATCCGTGCTTCATTGTGACAGTACAGTAATATTAATATTACATTAGTTAACTATTCATATTTATTACAATATTTAATTTAAAACCTTTTTTAATTGTCAGCTTTGTAAATCGTTCTTTTGTGAGTTAACTATAGTAAAAGTGTAAAATAACATATTTAAATATACCTACCTACCAGTCTTTTATATAACAGCAAAATTTTAATCATAGTTAAATAAGTTAATTAATTATAATATCAATTATATCTGTTTAGTAATTACAGTCATTGTCGAAAAAACATTATAATAATTATTACAATATTTAGCGTTGTATCCGTTGTAATTCCAGGTTGACCGCACCATCCTTTCAAAATGACCGACATTAAAGAACTTAAAAAGAAACGTGGCAGTCACAAAGGGAGACTCACTGCTTTTGGAACATTTTTAAATCTTTTACAAGGTTCCGAGTTAACCCCTTGCCAGGCGATGGAGTTACAGTTACGTATCGACAGGTTAGAAAATGTATATGATGAATTTAACGAAACTCAATTACAATTAGAATGTTTATGTGATAATCCTGATATAGAATCTAGTGAAAGAAATAGTGTAGAATCTCAATATTATAGCTTAATTGCTCAAGCCAAAATTATATTAAATAATTATTCTAAATTAGAAAAAGACGATTCTAAATCTAGCTTCAGCCATGGTTCAAAGCATCAGTTAGTCAAGTTACCTACTATTTCTTTGCCAAAATTCTCAGGCTCTTACGTAAACTGGCTTAAGTTTCGCGATACATTTACTAGTCTTATTCACGGTAATGATGATATAGATGAAATTAACAAATTTCATTATTTGCGTTCTTCACTGGAAGGATCAGCTGCAATTGTAATTGAATCGATCGAATTTTCTGCTCGAAACTACACTACCGCGTGGGAACTTCTTTGTGAACGTTTTGATAACAAACGCTTATTAATTAATAATCACATCACAGCGCTGTTTGAAATCGAGTCAATTACTAAAGAATCTTCAATTGCATTAAAACGCACAATCGACAATGTAAATAAGAATATTAGAGCATTGAGCACGTTAGGCGAGCCTGTTCACAGTTGGGATACTCTTTTAATATATATCATTAGTAAGAAACTAGATTTTAAAACATTTAGAGAATGGGAAGAAGTCAAAGGGCGATTAGATAAAACCAAATCAATTTCGTTTCAACAGTTCATAGATTTCTTGCGTAACCGTGCTGACTTATTGGAAACTGTCGAATTATCTCGTCCTTCTTCTAGTAATATTAAGTCCAGTAATAGAATAAAGGCTATGATTTCCACGGAGCGAATAAATTCTTCAATGGCACGCAGCTGTCCGATGTGTAGCGGCGATCATAATTTAAACACGTGTCCACAGTTTTTAGCGCTGAGTGTTAGCGATAGAATGTCGTCTTTACGAAATTATAAAATTTGTTATAATTGTTTTAATCCAGGGCACTATCCTAATGTTTGTAAAAGATCAGGTTGTAAAATTTGCAAGCGAAAACATCACACGCTTATTCACAATAACAATTATAAAAACTATTGCATATCAGGTGATTGTACAGTCAACAAGGTCAAGGACGTATCTATCGCTTCCGAGAAATGTGACAATACGCACGTTACACTATCGGCTAATATTGCGGCGCAAGCGCATACAAGCACTCCGAGCGACGTCTTGCTGTCAACTGCATTAATTAAATGTTATGATATGAATAATAAAGAACATATAGTGCGTGCTCTTTTAGATTCCGGTAGCTCATCTTGTTTAATGACAGAAAAACTATTTAATAAATTAAATTTACCATTTTTAAAAATCAATAAGTCAATTCAAGGAATTAATAATTCATTATTCCCTGTTAACAAAATGTGCCGAGTTCATATAGAATCTTTACATGAATCTTATGTAGATAATATAGTTTGTTTTATTTTGCCTTCTATTACAGATAGCATTCCCGCCAGACAGGTACATATAGATATTCCTTCGAATATACAATTAGCAGATCCGTGCTTTCATACGCCGGCCTCCATTGACATTATTATTGGAGCTGACGTATTTTGGACCTTATTAGGTTCCGATAAAATTGTATTAGGTAATAGTAAGCCAACATTATATCAAACTAGACTTGGTTGGCTAGTTTGTGGTCCAGTTAACGGCGGCTATAATATGTTGTCATCTCATTCCCCACCAATACAATGCAATTTTACTAATTTTCAAAATAAGCTTTCTTCTAATTCTCAAGAGTTAGATGACATTCAAAACCAACTTACGCGTTTTTGGCAACTTGAAGAAGTTTGTCGTGAGTCATCAACTTATTCAATTGAGGAGAAAATGTGTGAAGAACACTTTATTAAAAATACAACACGTTTGCCAGATGGCCGCTTCAATGTCAATATCCCGCTCAGGGAATCTTCAGGCCGTCTTGCTGATTCATTCCATCGTGCAAAACGATGCTTACTTTCTTCAGAACGGAGAAATTTAATACAACCGACACTCGACAAAATATATAAAGATTTTATGTCTGAGTCTTTCTTTGTTCTTTAGGTCACATGTCAGTGTCTTATTAATCCAAATTATGTTTCATATTTTATTCCTCGACGTGTGGTTTGTGAATCTTACACAAGCAATTCGAATTGCATATCTTTTCCGACGCATCAGAGCAAGCTTACGGTGCTTGCGTCTATGTTCGTAGTTTTAATGACGATGGTGACGTTGACGTGCGTTTATTAATATCGAAAAGTCGCGTCGCACCCATTAAACCAGTGACTATACCGCGACTTGAATTGTGTGCTGCCCTACTTGGTGCACGTTTATATAAAAAAGTTATTGGTTCTTTAAGGCGTTCGGCGTGTGGTGTCACTTTTTGGACTGATTCCATGATTGTATTAGGCTGGTTAAAAATGCTACCTATTAAATTAAATACTTTTGTACGGAATCGTGTCTCTGAAATATTAGATGAATCAAATTCTGCCAATTGGAGGCATATCCCTACACACTGTAATCCCGCTGATCTGTTATCTCGAGGAATAGAACCCTCTGCAATAAAATCATGCGATCTATGGTGGTATGGTCCATCCTTTTTACGTCAAGATACCATTGACTTACCGCACACGCCTACTGATTTAGTTAATTTACCGGAAATTAAGTCAAATATTTGCTATGTGGCGAATGACGCATATTATAATTCAAATTTTAATATAATAAAATTTGAACGGTTTTCAAATTTCATGCGATTACAACGTAGTGTTTGTTATGTTTTACGCTTTATTAAATTATGTAAAACGCGTACTCCGTTTACGTCTTATTTTACCACTGAAGAATTACAAAATTCTTTAAATATTATTATCATACAGTCACAAAAAGAGTGATTTCCTGAACACAATTTATTAATAAATAAACAAAAACTACCATATAAAAATAAATTATTAAAATATAATGTATTTCTTGATAATAACAAAATAATTCGTGTAGGAGGAAGATTACATAATTCTAAATATTAATTTGAAAAAAAACACCTTATTTTAATACAGTCCACTAATCATTTCAGTAAATTTTTATTCAGATATGAGCATGTTAAGTTGTTGCATGCAGGTCCTCAGCTTTTATTAAGTACCATTAGACAGACTTATTGGCCACTTAACTGTAACTCCTTAGCTGAAGATACTGCCCAGTTTGGAACTAAGTTCCATTTTATTCCTGCTTATGCTCCACATTTCGGTAGTCTTTAGGAGGCTGGTGTTAAGTCGACCAAATTTCATTTAAACAGAGTGCTGGGAAATTGTAACTTAACTTATGAAGAGCTTAACTCTATTTTAATTCAAATTGAAGCTATTTTAAATTCGCGGCCACTCACGCCCTTATCTACAGATCCAGACGATTTGCTGCCGTTGACTCCTGGGCATTTTTTAATTGGACGTCCACTCACTGCGTTTCCAGTTGAGGATATTAGACAAATTTCCAGCAACCGCCTGAATCGCTTCCAACGGATTGAGCAACTTCGACAGCATTTTTGGACCAGATGGAATAAAGAATATGTTCCGAGCTGCAACAGCGAACTAAATGGTTCATGTCCAAAGATTCATTAAATGTCAATTCGCTGGTCGTTGTGAAAGACGATAATCTTCCACCATTAAAGTGGAGACTAGGTCGAGTTGTTGCACTTCATCCTGGGACCGATAATATCTGCAGAGTTGCGGATATTAGGACTGCCAATGGAGTCATACGAAGGGCTTGCTCAAAAATTTGCCACCTGTTGGAGGATTCCTGTTGAAAGGCGAGCTTTCAACGGCCGGGGGCATGTTGAAGCACTTTAAATAATAGTTTTTTAATGTAAACATTAAGTTAGTTAAGCAACAGAAGCCTCTTAGTGTATTGCCATATTTTTTATAACAGGCGTTTATTATTACGAGTATGTGTCATATGTGACGGTGGTTTTATTTCATTTTTAAATCTCAATATATCGTCAGACTGCACGCTGATCAGTCACTAAGTTTGCCTTTTATTTAAATTCCTTTTTCAAAATCCTCCCACGCGCCCACAACATGTGTTTCGTGTTTTTTTTAGAATTCACTCCTAATAAGCGGGCGAAGCCGCGCGCGCCCTCTAGTATATATATAATATGGATAATTACATATATTTGGATAAAATACTGTACAGGGACAGAAAGTGTGCTGTAAACGCGACTGGTTGTAGGTTCGATCTCCACTTGAGGAAATGAAATATTTATTTTAATTTATATTTTAATTTTTTCGCTCTAGTTTCGAGGCACAGAGCAGCGGTGAGTTCTGCCACTCAACATGCAATGTCTCCGCTTTTCGGCGGAAAGTGTTAAACGGAGTGTCTTAACATTAGGTTCCCTCTTCCTACCCTGCGGTGTGCGGGATACAGTAATAAATTATATATATCACCCAATAACAATACTTCACACGAATTTCCTTCCCAGCAAGTGCCCCCGATTGACACAATTTTTTTAAATTTACCTTCTTTTACACGAGTTTGCCAACAAAGCAATATTCTGACTTATACAATATTCGTTTTACACTTGTATGTGTATTACACACCATATCCATGGTATTATGGTATGATATTGTAACGAGCCATAGCAGAACTAAAATGTGTAGGTAAATAATATAATTCATTCAAAATAATAATAATTTATAAAAAAATATTATAAATATTATAATTTATAACATTATTTAATTTATAGCTAACGATAAATACAATCTTATAAATAATAGTTCAGTTTTTTAATTACGCGCGTTCCGTTTACAAGAAATATTAAAGTGTCGCAATATACCGTAGGTAAAACACGCAAATATAAAATATATTTATTAAAATAATTTAATAATTATAAGTAATCATTGTGTAATATAATTTAAAACAATTAATAAGATAATTAATATTTTAATAACATGTTGGCTGAATAAGTTACTGTCAACGTCAAAATCAAGAAAAAAGGAAAGAAGGAGAAGGGAGATGGCGGACGCGTCTGGTGAAGAAAAGTGATTCAAAATGTTTAAAGAAGTTTTAATTTAAAATAAAAATAAACCAGCTTCACGCTGTATCCCGCACACAGCAGGGTAGGCAGAAGGAGCCTAGTGTTAAGACACTCCGTTCCCCACTTTCTGTCGAATTCTGGAGGCATTGCGTGTTGAGTGGCAGAACTCAACGCCGCGCTTAACCTCGACACCAGAGCGAAGAAATGGAAATATAAATTTAAGTAAATATTTCATCTCCTCGAGTGGGGATCGAACCCACAACCAGTCGGTTTTACAGTCACACCTCGTGCCGCTGCGCCACGACTGGCCTCGAAGTTTTAATTTATAATGAATATATCTCTATTGTTATATTTAAAAGCGTGTGAGATTATGTCTTCAATTGTGATATAAATATTCGAGGCTACAAAGATAAGTTATAAGTGCTTTCACTATTTTGATTGTTTGTTTTGGAATACTTCGTCGGTAAGTTTTTAATAGATTATTATTAAAACAAAGAAGAGTAATATCAAAGCACGTAATGCCGGCAATATCCAGAGATAATAATTATTTATTTAGTAAGTGGAAATAAATACATGAATATATTTTTATGAGGTGTGTAAAATTACAATTATATTAATGTACGCAGAATGCCTGCCGCTATCTTTGTCAGATGCTTGTATTTGAATTGTGAAATGAGAGTTAAATAGGTTTGGTGAATTATAATTACTTATATATGTAATGACTATATATTGTATTAGTAAATATTTAACATGTTACTATAAAAAGAAATATAAAGGTATCATTTATAATATGATATAAAACTATTATATCAAAATACGTATTTACAATTTATGAATATTATATGATATGAGTCTATTTAATGTCCCACAATATAAGTAATCTGTCAAGATATTTAATTAATTATCATAAAGATATTAGACAGTGACAAAATATTAATTATAAACTATTTGTACGATTGTCGGAGTTCATTGACCGTATGTTTTACTAATAACTGATATTGGAGTCACAGCCGACTGCTGCTTGTCTTCGCTGGTACTAATATGCTTGTCTAGGCAAATTGCTATGGCCTTTAATTGTTATACCGCGATCGACGTTGTCTCGCGATGTGCTTACGATACTTAAGCGATACCTCTATGGTATTGGACATACATCTAATTAAAACAGTTTCTACAGTTGTTCTATAACTCGTATGATAAGTAGGTGTGTGGTGCTATTTTATGTCCTGGAACTCTGGTGTATGTAGTAGTGTCCGCCTATGAGGCTAACAACTTGTTTTAATGTAGAAAACAAATGAGACACGACTGTGGGGTGCGTGCCGTACGTTTGTTTAACCGATATGTTAAATGCCGCCTTGCGATAGTACGTTCGATCCAACGACTTACATCGATCTCACAAATCAATCAACGTCACGAATCACCATTCTAATACAATCTTAATATAAACAAGCGTAACCAGTACGTTCAGAAAGATCACACAAACGTCCCGAAGTGTTCAATAAAGACTGCTGCAATCACGGTCGGGTAGGATCACGGAGTAGGGGCGTGGCGGTGCCCTTGCGCTTTCTTCCTTTTTTTATAACTAAGGATTCTACACAATTATAGTCAGAGGAAGATAGGACGTCTTCGATATACTTCAAAAGTATCACGAGAGATTGAAATGGACAGACTAGTACAGGGGAAATAGGGGTACAGGGGGGAGTAGGTAAGTATATATTAATAATAAAGGTATTTAGGTAATTAAAAAATATTTGAAATCTTTTTTTTTATATAGTTTATGTAATACTGTAGTCTTTACCTACAATAAGTAATAAATAGATCGTTGTATATTAAACGAAAACACTGTGATTCTCTAGGTAATTGAATTGCCGCTTAGAGGATGAATAAGAAAATTTTTAAACAAAAATTAATTTCCTTGATTCCATAACGTTATGTTTATATAATTTCTCTATATAAGAACGCGAAGTTATTAACTTTGCAAAGTGAAACAATGAGAAAAAGCAAGCCGCTTTATGGATCTAAGGATGCCCTAAAGCGTTGTGAGTTCTTCAAATAGGTTTTATTGTCATAATATATTTTTGTACGTATACTATAAAGCTGAATATTTGATATTAATTTCATCTTGATATTTCCACATGATCTTGAGGACAACTAACGGGCAGACGAACGGTACCATAAAATATATGCCGCATTTAGCTCTTAAGGAGTGCCCATGATCATGTCATTTTTTTACATTATAATTTTGACGTGATTTTCGATCATATTTTCGAATCAAAGAATCCATTTTTTTTTATTAATGATAAAAAATTTATAAGAAAGTTTTTTTTCTTCTATTACACGTAACATGAGAAATATGCAGAAAAAAGTAAATGCTTATTTAGAAAACGTATAAAAAGTTAAACGTAGCGGGATTCGAAACTGCGCCTCCTGAAAACCGACCAGGCGCTCTGACCACTAAGCCATACGTTCTCATCAAGTTACGTCGAAACGTTTATGTACTGTAGGGATGTCGTAGTCGTAAACATTTTTTTAGCATTTCTGCAGCTTCTTTATACACGATACTTCTTCTTGATATTCATATTCTATATGATATTTTTGATGTAATTCTGTTGCTATATTTGTAAATTATAAAAAAAACTATACATATTTATTTTATTTTAATTGTAGGTTATCTAACTATTATTTGTAAAATTCAATCATGTGAATTCTACATAAAAACTTAGTGAAATTGTAACATTGTTACATGTTGTACTATTTTTTCAGCGTCACGCTTTATACCGCACACAGCAGGGTAAGCAGAGGTAACCTAGTGTTGAAACACCCCCTTCCACACTTTCTGCCGAATTCTAGAGGTATTGCGTGTTGAGTGGCAGAACTCAACTCTGCGCTTTGCCTCGACACCAGAACGAAGAAATGGAAATATAAATTTAAGTAAATATTTCATCTCCTCGAGTGGGGATCGAACCCACAACCAATCGGTTGTACAGTCACATAGAGGCACAATCCCTGCGCCACGACTGGTCTCGTCTGGTTTTTTTTTGGCGATTTTAATTAATTTGCATTAAAGTGCAAGAGCAATATAACTTGTATACACTATATTCATTTAAGGTTATTTTCTAATTCTAGATTCAAAATTTAACCAACCCTTGAAAAAGGTTGTGGGCAAATGCGCCAAATGCGTTTTGGGATGTGACCTGTTTCTGCTTTCACTTAAAAATGGTTGTTACCAAGCTTTACGGTTGTGGTTTAACTAATTATAGGTCATATTGTCAGCAAATAGCAAATAGCCCATACATAATGTCCCCATCGTTGTTAAACAAACCAAAGAAACATAATTGTAAAATAAAAACAAAATTGATTATCAACGTTAATTTTGTAATTGATTTTTCTCAAAAATGGATTTTGTTATAATAAAAGTATAAAAACATATTTAGTAGTATAAAAATTTGAAAGAAATTTACAATTTCTGTCTGAAACATTTGTATCATAAAAGTCACCGTTTCGTCGAAAGATCCAGAAAACTCATTTTTGCAGACTTTGAACGTGAATATTTTTTTCACATGAAACCAACGGGGAATTTTCACCATTTCATTACAATTGTGTCTCTAACGTCCACGTAAATTTTCAACTTTCTAGGAATTTTTGGAAGAGTTATGTATATAGGGCATATATCGAAAAAGTGTGAAGTCGGCTTGCTCGTCGTACCCACAACAGTGGATCTGCTTGCCCAGTCTGGTATTTATCTAGATGGAAATATTAACATTTTTGAAAATAATACTAACTAGCCTTAACACTAGGTTCGCCGGTTCCCTCTGCCTACCTTGCTATGCGCGTAATATTGAGTGAAGATAAAAAAAAAACAAAATGTCCCTGTAATCGCGACTGATTGTGGGTTCGATTCCCACTCGAGGATATTAAATATTTATTTAAGTTCATATTAAGTCGTCGAGGTAAAAAGTGCGGTGTTGAGTTCCGCTACTCAACACGATATACCTCCAGAATTCGGCGTTCCCTCTGCCTACCCTGCTGTGTGCGGAATACAGCGTGATGTTGATTTGATTTATTTTACTTAAATAATTATAGTAAGTAAAGAAACATTATTTTCTAACTGTAACTCTACGTTAAAAAGCTCTAAACTCAAATAAATTCTAAAACTTTGAATGCAAAATATGAAATCGAAACTTATAACCTTATTTCAAATTAAAGTTCATTTTCAAAATAAGTTGAATACTACACGATATAAACATTGCTCTCGCCCCCACACGACGGTCGACTACGAAACAAATTAAACTGGAATCATATTTACTTTTGTGAAAGCAATTGAAGAAGAACAAATTGACGGAATGCTCAATCATTGTAACTTTTATTTATTTATTATTGCAACTTGTTTTAGTCGAAATAAAAGAATATATATTTTTTCCGTTGCTTTTTAAACATTTTTAAAATCGAGGCCAGTCGTGGCGTAGGGACACTAGTGTGAGACTGTAAAGCTCGACTGGTTGTGGGTTCGATCTCCACTTGTGAAAAATGAAATATTTATTTATATTTTCATTTCTTTACTCTGGTGTCGAGGGAAAACGCGGCGTTGAGTTCCGCCACTCAGCACGCAATGCCTCCAGAATTTGGCGGAAAATTGAGAACGGATTGTCATAACACTAGGTTCCCTCTGCCTACCCTGCAGTGTGCGAGACACAGCGTGAAGCTGATTTTTTAAGAATATTTTTTGTGTATTTTGATAACGTTACTATTTGCTGAATACTCGTAGATTGTTAACAGGTTTACACTCCAACTCGACGGGCGATATGTAAATAAACAAATTAATTTAGCTTCTACCTTTGTTTAAGGAAATCTATTAATATTAATATCGGTAACGTTAAAATTCCCTTTGAACTTTATAATGAGAGTATGTAGGCAAAAACCTTTGTAATTTTAGAAAAAATATGAGAAATACATAACATTTAGCTAATAATATGTACGCGGGATTAAATTTTCCATTAAAAAATTATTTCAATTACAAAAAAAAATGCTTCATGATGTATCCCACACCCAGAGGGAACCTAAGAGTGTTAAGACACTTCGTTCGCCACTTTCCGCCGAATTCTAGAGGAATTGCATGTTGACTGGCGAAGCTCAAAGCCGCGCCTTAGCCTCGACATCAAAGCGAAGAAATGGAAATATAAATTTAAATATATATTTCATTTCGTTGAGTGAAGATCGAACCCACAACCAGTCGCGTTTTCAGTCACATTTAGTGTCTCTGCGTGACGACAGGCCTTTGCATAAAATATTAAGAAAAAAATTACTCTCACAATATTTTATTGCAATACATTAAATTTTTCATACGTAAAACAATCAAATTGTAAAACAACGTATAATTATTAATATATTTACTTTACTTTTTGCGATAACCTAGTGTTAAGGCACTCAATTTTAGCCGAATTCTAGAAGCATTGCATATTGTGTGGCGGAACTCAACGCCGCGCTTTGCCAGAACATCAGAGCGAAGAAATGAAAATATTAAATATTTCTTGTCTTCGAGTGGTAATCCCACGCACGCACATGTCGCGCTCACAGTCATATATTTAGAAAGGCTATTTTTTTCATCCATTTTCTAATAAATCTTATTAATTTCAGCAGACAAAATGCAGCTAAATATAATAAAAAAATGTAATTTTTACATTTATATTTTTTCTTTAAAAATAACATAATAATATTATACTAGTGGCTCCGCACGCTTGTACTTAACTTATTTAATATTGTTTAAGTGTAGTTAAGGAAAATGTATTAACTATTTTAGTGTGGTTATCTCAACTATTAAACACTTAACAAATCATAATTTAAATATTTTGAGATTTTATGTAATAATCATTGCAAATAAATTGCAAAAAATACTACAAAAATGGTACGTTATTTTATACGTAAACCGTTGGGACGCGCGCAGAACAAACCCCGTTTTTCCTGTCGAAATCCCGATTCTCTAAAACCTCCTATCTTTTACTGTTATTCTTATATAAATCTGTACAGTAGTTCCGGAGATTAGCCGGACAAACAGAAAAAGAGACATTTTTTTTTTAATTGTTTGCTTATGTTTTGGTATAGTCTAATATCTACATACACAAATGCGCTTATTTATTAGGGTTAATTCGAAATCACAGACAAACCCTTCAATTTTATTTTATACATGTATAAATAAATGTCTTTTATAAATTTGTCTAATAATTATAATGTATAAACATTTATTATTACATAGATCAATCAATTTAAAAATATATATCAGCTTTACGATATATTATCATGAAAACCTATAAAAAATTAAGGGCTCTCTAGAGATGTTTCTATTAAAAATATGTATTGGAAAAGCCCCTAGACCGGCCCTTAAGTTTTTGTCTGTATCAATATTGAACGTACATTACGCTGATTAACATTATTAAAAAGACAACTTATATGTATTGGAATTCGTTTAAGTAAAAATATTATTTATTACTATGTTGTTTTAGTCCGGTCGTGGCGCAAGGGCATAAAGTGAGACTGTAAAATCGATTGGTTGTGGGTTCGATCGCCACTCGTCGAGGCAAAGCGCGGCGTTGAGTTCTGCTACTCAACACGCAATGCCTCCAGAACTCGACGGAAAATGGGGAACGGAGTATCTTAACACTAGGTTCCCTCTACCTACCCTGCTGTGTGCGGGATACGGATTTTTTAAATAATTTCATTTTATTTTTTTCTTATTAAGAATTATTATTTTTATTTTTCATTTCACCCAAGAATCTTTCTAAAATTCGTGGAATCGTAAGAAGAAATGTAGAATCGTCTACAACTGGATTTTTTTGCCCATTTCTGCATAGTGCGAGTGATATCTCCTTGAAACTAAAACACGTATATTTCAATACTAATTTATTATTTCTATATGAAAATATTATTATTTAGTTAGAATACTGTAACTAAATGGCACATTTCAGTTTAAATTATGGAAATGATTGCTTTGTCTTCAAACGGCCGAACACAGCAGCTTCTGTGGCAGACGACTATGCTAATATCACTTACAAGGTTTTATCTCAATTACATTTAATTTAACCTTTCCTTCAAAAGTTGATTTACAATCTAACAACGTCTTCAAAGCTCTTTGTGTTTGAAAACGGTCATTTTTTGAAATATTGTGTTAATTGTCTACAGAAATGTAAGCAATTAAATGTTAAATTAATCAAAAAGAAAACGAGGCAGTCGTGGCTCAGGGTCACAAGTGTGTGACTGTAACGCGACGGTTATGTGTTCGATCCCCACTCGAGGATGAAATATTTATTTAAATTTATATTTCCATTTCTTCGCTCTGGTGTCGAGGCAAAGAGCGACGTTGAATTACGCAATACCTGCCAAATTCGGCTGAAAGTGGGGAACGGAGTGTCTTAACACTAGGTTCCCTTTGCCTACCCTGCTGTGTGCGTTATATTAGAGCGTTAAATTAATACATGTATTATTTTAACTATTTGTTGAAAACGTGTATTTTGAACATGTGTATGTGTGTGTGTGTGTGTGTGTTTGTGTGTGTATTATATAGTCTTTATCTTTTCAGCTTTACATTGTATCCCGCACACAGCAGGCACAGAGAATCTAGTGTTAAGACACTCCGTTCCTTACTTTCCGCTGAATTCTGGTGGCATTGCATGTTGAGAGGCGGAACTTAGCGCGCTTTTCCTCGACACCAGAGCGAAGAAATAAAAATATAAATTCAAATGTATATTTAATTTCCTCGAGTAGGGGTCGAACCCATAACCAGTCGCGTTTGTGTAGCCGGCAACTTCATATATTAAGATTTATTCCACCTATATGTACATCTCAAGAATATATTCGAAATATGAAAAAATATACAATGTATTGGAAAACAGAGTGACTCATCACTCTCGATCCTGGAATTCTTACGAAAAACGTACAATAGCAGTAATTTACTGTATAAATAAAATATTCTTTCCATGCAGGTATCACATCAATCACAACATTAACTGTGATATCCTTTGAACGATACTTGATGGTGACAAGGCCGCTTAGTTCAAGACATTTGACCTCCAAAGGAGCTGCTCTATCCGTAGTGTTTATTTGGACCTACTCTCTGGCACTCACCACGCCACCTCTCATGGGATGGGGCAACTATGTTAATGAAGCTGCTAATATCAGGTAAGTTATAATTTAAATGTATTTCTTAAATTACTTGTATTTACATAGATTAATATGTAAATTAAGAAAGAATGGAGAAAGGAAGTTTCTTTTTTATTATTTTTATGGTTTAAAACTTCGTTATTTAGTATTTTCATTTCCTCGCTTGAGTTCCGCCACTCAATTTACAATTTCTCGAAAACTGACCGAAAAGTAGGGAACGAAGCGTGAAACTAAAAAATAATAAATATATGTTAGCCGATTTTTAATAGTTCGATAGGTATTTGGAAATTTATGATTTTTTGGACAAAATCGGATTCTTGAAGAAAATAGGCAAATACAGCCCGATTATTGAATCTGCGCTGGTGATTTTTTTTTCTCAATATAGCTCAACAGTAGGCCTTTTGTAAAATGTAATATTTCAAAACTTTCGTTTTTTAAATCTTTGAAATAGCATGACATCAAAAAATCGTTTTTAAATAAGCAAAATTTTTTCAAAAACTCAACTTAAGGTCTATAACGAAAAAGAATTACTGGTATTTTTTTCCAGAAGTAATTTTAAGATCTAATGGTATTAGTATCTATAGAATAATCTCAGAGAGTTTCATAAGCGCAGCTCAATGAAAACATGTTAAAAAATGTATTCAAATCATGAAACAGTAAAAAATTGTTATTCTTATTATGAGAATTGACTACATTTTGATCGATTTTTTTCACATATAAGTGCGCATTTCTTCTATAATCAGACAATGTTTATTGAGTTCAAATATTTTGATGTTATAAAGCTATAGCACAGGCCGTGAATTGGCTAATGTGCTTAGGTGGTGGTTAATATTAACTTACACACGCTAAGTTTTAAAATATAAAATTTCTTATCAAAGAGAAAATTGTGTTCATCGAAAAAAAAATATTTCAAATAAATAACATAAATAAGTATTTGTCATTCCTAACTATTATTATTCTAATTTGATTTATAAAATCGATAATTTAATTCATTTCAATAAATATGATATTTTATATAGGAATATATGAAGCTAAATATATTTGTCTAATTAGTTGCTCACGCTAAATCTCAGTAACTATTTTTAAATTATTTTCTTTGTGTCCATTTATCGAAAAGTTAATCGTTTCGATGTAATCCCATATATCTGCGGCCATAACTCTGGACAGTCTGGCCTCTGACACAAATATTATGCCAATGTGTCATACATTACTCTCAATTATCCCGTCAGTCTCAATTATCATTACGCGGTCAGAGCTGCAGGTAATAGTTAGTTATTATTTTCAATTTGTTTTATTTATAAAATAATAAAAACATTACATATGGTAGAATTTATAAATAAATAAAATACAAAAAAACAGTCGGTTTTACTGTTACACTTTGTACCGCTGCGCCACGACTGGCCTCAATATAAATAAATAAATGAAATTAGAACAAATATTTAAGGAGTGTTTCCACACAAGAGACTTGCCAGATTGTCGGCAATATCCTACATGAAGTACCTATCAAGAAATAATTATATAAAATATATGAGCTTTTACTTAACATTTCGTGCTATCACAATGCTCTACGACGCTCAAACGCTCCACTAAAACCGATTATCGTCCATTTCCTTTCCTCCTTTATTGTTATTGGATAATTTTGCTAAAGTTTTATTTTAAACGCCATTACCAGATTGTCTTATGGTTATGTGATTGAGAACGATTGTCGAACAATTCCTTCTTGCCTAATGTAAAAAAAATACTTAGCTGATAGATGTTACTGCGGCATTGCTAAATTTATTACAGATGTCGTTTTAGTATAAAAAGACCACAATTAAACATGATATTTTAATGTTATATTACGGTTAAATTTATTTCTTAATTATTTATAGACCATATCAAACCATCCAGAAACTATAAACAGAGAATTTAATTAAGTTACTTATAACACATCATGTTTCCCAATATATCCTGCATATATCTAAGAAACAGGTAGGTAGGCAAAGTGAATCTAATCTTAAAACACTCCGTTCCCCGTGGAAAGTGGGGAGCGGAGTATCTCAACACTGGGTTCCATCTACCTGCTGCTCATACTGCTGTCTAAAAGAAGCTCTACAAAAAAAGTTATTAAATAAACTTTTGTTTACAGTTGTTCAGTAAACTGGCACGAGCAGTCCATGAACACGCTGACATACATATTGTTCCTGTTCGCGATGGGGCAAATAGTCCCCTTGTCGGTCATCACGTTCAGCTATGTCAATATTATCAGGACTATGAAACGGGTAACTTTAACTTGATAAACATACATTTTATTTAAAATTAGTTTACTTATTTTAATTAAAACTTACTATGATTTTTATTTAATTCATTCTTTATTGTCATATGTTTCACAAAAAAAGAAGAACAATAAGTCGAAAAGGTAACTTTAAAAAACATGTATCATCCTCGAGGATTTATCTAATGCTCAATCGACAAACAATTTACTTAAAGGACAAACCTTTTATTTATAGGAAATATTGAAAAATTAAAACAACGAGATTTGAACTCGTACTCTAAAGGAATTCAAAAAATAATGCACTAATTTTATTTTCCATATAAGACCGTAGATCCTATTACGTTTTTTTTTTGTTTTAGAATTTTCCTAAAAAAAATATGCTTTTGCTAATTGTGCAATGACACTTTAGTTATCTTCAAAATATTTTTCAGAACTCGCAGCGTCTAGGTCGCGTGAGTCGGGCTGAAGCCAGAGCTACCGTCATGGTCTTCATCATGATCATATCGTTCACAGTCGCCTGGACCCCTTACTCGCTGTTCGCACTCATGGAACAGTTCGCTACTGAAGGAATTGTAAGAATATTAGATATCCTTTTTTATTTTGTTTCTTCACACTGTGGTCAGTATATAATACAATAGGTATGGGCAACCGAATGCTTAGCTACTCCGTTCCTCACGCACTGATCAATTTTCAAGATATTGCGTGTTGAGTTGCGATACTGATATCTTCTATCTTCTTACCAGAGCCAAGCCTATTTGAAACTAAAATAATAAATTTGATATAAATTCCAAGTACTCAACATTGATAGACAAAGGATAAAGGACTCATTGTGACTAAATCATGTTTAAACACTAACAGCTGAAGTGTGGGAGGATAAAATTAAGTAAAACGTTTATTTACAGGTGTCCCCAGGCGCTGGAGTCATCCCCGCTCTCGTAGCTAAGAGCTCAATATGCTACGACCCCTTAATTTACGTTGGTATGAATACTCAGGTAATTAAGTAGTTGTGTCTCTTATGTTTACTAGTTAATTATTATCATTTAAAATATACAAATGAGTCAAAATATGTGACAGAATGCTATTTTACAAGAGGGTGCTGAATGCGGATTAAAATATCATACTATACAAAATCTATGTTAATAAATTATCTATATATGTAACAGTTAA
Source organism: Heliconius erato x Heliconius himera (assembly GCA_013421005.1). Classification (NCBI taxonomy): domain Eukaryota; kingdom Metazoa; phylum Arthropoda; class Insecta; order Lepidoptera; family Nymphalidae; genus Heliconius; species Heliconius erato x Heliconius himera. Next base: position 25,003 of record JAATLQ010035214.1, read on the forward strand.
TATATTATCTATGGTTTATATATTTATCATAAAATACTTTTGAGATGAATTGATATAATAATGAATATTAATTTTTTTGCAGTTTCGGCAATCTATCAAACGAATTTTTGGAATTCACACCAAAAGAAGGGGGTCTAAGACTGAAAAATGTTATAATAATACGATAATATCCCCTGCTCACAGGCAGTCGGCGTATAATGATATTACTGTACGATATAATTCTTCTGACACACTTGCATCCAGCACGCCAAAAAGGCAAAGGGAAAGATTCACAAATACTACTGAAGATTCAGATAACCACTCTATTTCACTGTGCATTAATGATGTAAATCGTCCCCCCACAAAATCATGTGAGTTATGTACTATCCAAGAAAACAAAACAGTATCTGACGTTGAAAGATCGATTGATACTGTATATGATGAAGAAAGCTGCACGAGCAATAAGAAATTCGAACTTGTTTTTGGGGAATCCTGCAACATTTTAAAAGAACCCTCGCCTATACTCACTATTGTAAATTCTGAAAAACTAGTATTCAGTAGACAACAAATTGTAGCACAAAAAACTGCGAAAAATGTAAATGGTACCGTAGCCATTGAAGATGCCAAGGATGAATCAAAAACGGACGCTGAATACGAAAGAACATTTAATGTAGTCGTACAAAAGAAGCCTATAAAACACAGCTTCTCCTTGGACCTAGGCAAGGTTGCTAATGAGGGTAAAAAAAGAAAATTCTCAATAGAAACGAAGCTAGACACTTTCAATCCGCCTCGAATATTTTCCAAAGACAGAGTCGTCAGTAAGCTTTTTGACTCGGAATCTAAACAGCGTCACGACAGCGTTAAAAGTTATCTGTGTGATAATTACAAATATGACAATGACAATGTGAACCTGTAGTTATAAAATAAAAACGCACAACAAACGACAAAGACAGCAAGTAGGCTTAAACGTATAGAGGCCTAGAGCCTAAGCTTCGTTTACAATCGTCCTTATAATTGGTCAATTTACTGTAAACTCTTTTGATGTAGGTATAATAATAGAAAAATTTCCAAACCACACAAACTCCATTCCATAATCCAAATTTAGTTCTCCATATTTGCCAGTGCCAGTTTCTACTCATTATCCGGTGACCATGACCAAATTTAAGATCCCATATAATTTCTAAAAATAAAAAAATTACATTCTCTTAAGGACCTCCACGTGTTGGACCTGTGTCTCCAAGTGAGTCGTCCAAATGACCGGTTTCTTTTGAATCCGAGAGTTCTGAAAGATACATATTAATATTTTTCATTTTTTGTTTGATAATATAACCATAGTTGAATGACAATAATAATAACCTACGATACATAATATTTTTAACATAATAATGTTGAAAATATTGCAAAACTGTCAATTATACAGTTATTTAGGTGATCGAAGTGCGCAGGTGATAATTTGGGTTTCAACTAAGTAAGTAAGTAGATGTTTCATGAACTTTCCGCATCTAAAACGATGTGATTACGATTTCGATTCTATTATAAGAAATAAAAAATCGAGAATTACACTTCAATATTCTTTGATAGAGTGCATAATACGAGTTTATCACTAAGCATTATTGGTCTATAAAAGTAACATACAACAAAAGAAATTCTTTTACCAATTTATAAAGGACGATTATAAACAGCTGTAAGTTTTTAAGAATGAATGTTTTCGTCAAGGATCTGTGATAAAGTCATCAGTGCCAAGAAAAATATAATATACATATATTTTTTGGAATGAGTAAAACGAATTATTAGACTATTGTACGATCAATTTATATACAAATTTATATATAAGGTGTTATAATAATAATAATAATTTAAGGAAAATATTAAAGATATCAATATTTAACGACGTTGAATGAACGAATGAATGTTTATGCGAGTAGTAAATGTCAATTCTAATAAAATTTAAATTTAACTATTAAGTGCACTATGTATTTATATATTTTTTATATTTTATTAATAATATTTTATTATAATTATATCAAAATTTGTCTCGACTTTATAATTATATTTAGAAAAATTGCTATAAATTTCTCTATTAACTAACTCTTATTATTAATAATAATCTCTCCTTAGCTTTAATTGACATATTCGACGCGTCATTTTTATTAAAGTCATTTATATAAAAAATATTATTAAAATCTTTGAATTACACAATTATTACACATTTTAAAGTCGCTATACCACGGACAACTTACAGTAAAGTGTTAGAGAAGTCAGATTCCAAAAATGTATAATCTCTATATATAATAAGACAGTAAAAATATTTTGTCTGTACATTTAGTAATTTTGACTGAAATGGATAGAGGGACACTTAAAAAGACTAATAGAAAGCAAAAAGATTTTTTTTGAATTTCTTGTCTGTCTGTCTGTCTGTCTGTCTGTCTGTCTGTCTGTCTGTCTGTCTGTCGACATATTGTTGTCCGCATTTTTCTCTGAAACTACTGAACCGATTTACTTGAAAATTTCAC